>CM076584.1:1080014234-1080293050 GCA_034641835.2 Pinus albicaulis | reverse complement strand
AACTATTGAATTTTTTGTCATAATTCACTCTAGTGGTAATAATTATGAAGTTATCTTTATGTAGGTTTAGTGTACTTCAGCTTGTGGTATTTCATAACTTGTGTCATGATAGTGATTTTGAGAAGTATCATAAAAGTTATATATATTTAAATTTATGCAACTCTAGTTAAGCAAAGAAGCTCAGTAAATGGAAACTTTTTAGGATTCTATTACGAAGCCTTAGCTTTCCTACTTAGAGTATAAAATTATATTGAACAGTGGTTGATATTATTTCCCAACAATGAAATTTATCTAGGTTTATATGCCACTTATATGAAGTAGGATATATTATATGTTGAAAGATTTATAAGCCATGGTTATTGTACTAGTTCTCAAAGGTTGCAAGTGTTTCTTCTTACTCTAAAAGCAACATATCTCCCATGTTTCTTGAGCCTTGGAGGGAATTACATTCAAACATCAGAAGACATGAAGAATGTATTCTTGGAGAAATATGAAGACTAATGCCAAGCTGGTGAAGATATTTTTGGAATAAGACAAGGGGAAAATGAAAGTTTGGAGGACTATGTTGAACAATTTCAATACAACCTTCAAAAATAAAAACATAAACAGTTGGAAAAATATACATTGAAAAAACTCCACCTCAAAGGAATCAAAGGTGATTTTTTAGAACCTTTTTATCTCATAGGAGCATGTGATGTTTTTCACTTACCATATGATGATCTTTGTAAATTATGCATTAGGTATTCAAGATGAATATCCAATATAGGTAATAAATATTGATAAACTCGTCATCATTTAACACTTGGAATAATAGTTATTGTCCCTAGCATGTTCCTCAACACATAAAACCCTGCAGTTCCAATATCACACCTTATGGCCACAGTGGCCCTCTTCCTCAAGCCAGATACTCTCCATTACCTATGCCACAAAGACTACAATTTGTGTCCAATGCACCACCATATTCTCCTTCTCCACGGTCCCAATCATTTTGGCAGCTAAATATTAATTCCTACAATCAAGTTGCATATCAATTTAAAGCACCTATTTTTTGTACTCACTACACTATTGAATGTAATTTAATATATTTTAGAGAGGGGAGAGGAGTGAATTCATAAACTTCAACTATTACCACACCATTAGAGGAGAAATCTATCATTAGAACTTGTACGAAAACTGTTGTTGAAGCTCACCAAGAAGAGAATCCTATAATTTATCTTAACCATCCTTGTCAATCTAAAGAAAGCAAACATCAAGCTGTGGAATACAGTTGGAGAACCTTGAATATGTTGGTCATATTAAGGCCTAGTTACAAACAATCATCGACACACCCCATTCCATCATCTTTCAACAACTCTTAGTACCATATCAATTAAAGCAGTTGGTTTCTCATACTATGCTACCCATTGAGGTTTACATTTCAAACCTGAGCCTGAGTATATTTAGTATTTTGTTATGCACATGGTTATATTGGAAGTACTCCTACACTTGAACGAGAACTTCCTCAATATAAATTAGGGTAGGGTAATATAGAAGCAATAAATAGAACTTCCATTTGGAATGAAATTGTTATAGTAGCACTCTTAAAATTGCAATTCCTATGGAAAAATTATTGAATTTTTTGTCATAATTCACTCATTTGGTAATAATTGTCAGAATAAATTCACTCTTAGTGCCTCATATTTTATAAAGTGACTTCTATTATTGGCCAAGATTATTCACTGGGTCAGTTAGGGGAATTTTTATTGTTATGTTTAATACTTTCCATTCAAAACCTTGAAAACCTATTTATGAACTATTCATTCTAACAGACTGTCATCCAAGAAACATTTTCAAGTTTCTCTTCGAAGGTATTGATGAAAAGCCTCCTATGGTGCACCATTCCTGTAAAACCATAACGAGCTCTCATGAGGACCATAGAATGATTAAATCGAGCAATCATTTGGTCATTATCTGAGACTCTTTATTTAAAATGTGTCTTTAGGGTAGAAGGAGCAACTAGTGAAGATTACCCATTCAAAACATTTCACTCCATCTTGTGCTCTTAAGGAGCATATTTTCCTCCCCACCTATTAAGTAACGTATTTAAGGTTAATCAGAGTTTATTTTAAAACAGATTGATTGAGGAATATGAGGCCTCATTATGAGCCGAACTACAATTTGTGTCCAATGCACCACTATATTCTCCTTCTCTATGGTCCCAATAATTTTTGCATCTAAATATTAATTACTACAATCAAGTTGCATATCAATTTAAAGCACCTATTTTTGTACTCACTCCCCTATTGAATGTAATTTAATATATTTTAGAGAGGGGAGAGGAGTGAATTCATAAAATTCAACTATTACCACACAACATTTACCTTGGGAAGAAAATTTAATCCATCAACCCTTAGAGGAGAAATTTATAATTGGAACTTGTACAAAAACTGTTGTTGAAGCTCACCAAGAAGAGAGTTCTATAATTTATCTTAACCATCCTTGTCAATCTGAAGAAAGCAAACATCAAGCTGTGGAACACAGTTGGATAACCTTGAATATGTTGGTCATATTAAGTCCTGGTTACAAATAATTGTCGACACACCCCATTCCATCATCTTTCAACAACTCCTACTACCATATCAATTAAAGCAGTTGGTTTCTCATACTCTGGTATGCATTGAGGTTTAAATTTCAAACCTGAGTGTGAGTATATTTAGTATTTTGTTATGCACATGGTTATATTGGAAGTACTCCTACACTTGAACGAGAACTTCCTCAATCTAAATTAGGGTAGGGGAGTATAGAAGAAATAAATAGAAACTCCATTTCGAATGAAATTATTATAGTAGCACTCTTAAAATTGCAATTCCTAAGGCACAATTATTGAATTTTTTGTCATAATGCACTCATATGGTAATAATTGTCAGAATAAATTCACTCTTAGTGCCTCATATTTTTTAAAGTGACTTCGATTATTGGCCAAGATTATTCACTGGGTCAGTTAGGGGGATTTTTATTATTATGTTTAATACTTTCCATTCAAAAGCTTGAAAACCTATTTATGACCTATTCATTCTAACATTGTGTCATCCAAGAAACCTTTTCAAGTTTCTCTTCGAAGGTATTGATGAAAGTCCTCCTATGGTGGACCATTCCTGTAAAACCATAACGAGCTCTCATGATGACCATAGCATGATTAAATTGAGGAATCGTTTGGTCATTATCTGAGACTCTTTCTTTAAAGTGTGTCTTTAGGGTAGAAGGAGCAACTTGTGAAGATTACCCATTCAAAACTTTTCATTCCATCCCGTGCTCTTAAGGAGCATATTTTCCTCCCCACCTATTAAGTAACTTATTTAAGGTTAATCATAATTAGAGTTTATTTTAAAAAGGATTGATTGAGGAATAGGAGGTCTCATTATGAGCCGAACTACCATGATCATGGATCCTAGCTTATTCATTCTTGTTAGCTCTCATGAGCAACACTCTCATTAGTTGGTTACCAAGTGAGGACAATGACCTTCAGCTAATCTCTAATCCAAAGTAAACACTTTTAAACAACTTTGAATCTAATCTAATAAATGGGGCATAAAAATTTCATGGGGTTAAATCATTATCATATCTCTCTGAGAATTGTTTTAAGATCCTTTCAGTAACGTGCTTTGGAGTTCTATATTTTAGAAATATGAAGGTTTTCATGGATGTGGGAGCCTTAATACAGGTGACTCAATTTGTTTGAACAAGAGGAGATTCGACTATATGCTTGGGTAATGGTTAGATGATCATCATGGGGAAGGTATTGTTTTTTCATCTTTCTTTTTCCCTATTTCCATCCTTTTTAACATCAAATAATGCAACTTCTATTTATAATAACGAGGATATTGAAAGTGAGGACCTGCTAATTTGGAATTCTCTTGAAATTATTATGTTTTTTAATTTTATGATGACGCTATCTTTGTATTCACAACATTATTAACATTCATATGACAATCACGACATTAGTTAGAAAATAATGAAGATAACTCTTGACATCACTAGATCTATGGACGCGTGACTTCTTACCTTAGTGATATGAGGGGAGTCAAAATCATATGGAAATTACCTATATTCTCTTGCTCAGCTAGCCCTATAGTTTAAGTCAATGCAACATGACACTAATATAGAAACCCTGTCCCTATACTCTTAATTAAATTTGTTCTTGATTGATGATGATCAGAATTGGGGGATGTTAGGCCTTGAAATTGTTGTGTTTAATTCACATTTTCACCCTATAATTACTCATGGTTTTCATTGTTATTAATATAATTTTTCACAATGGTTGGGCTAGTATCTTAAACTTGGAGCGTGGTGAGGTAATTGTACATTATTTAACTTATTTCCATTATTTTGATAATATTTTCATCAAAATGGTTATTAATTATGATGGTTCTTGTTTTTTTTTAGGAATGTGTATGAAATCACACTCAAAGATACAAATTCATCAACAATTAATTTCACCAAGTTCTGTTCGTGCATCGACATTCCTACATGAACATTCCTGGACCAATTTTTGGATACGACACCTCGACACTCTTTCAAAGAACACTGAGGGATTTTTTTGTCCAAAATATTGTTTTAAAACCTTCCCATGAGCTGGGTTGAACCTAGGTCGCACTTGTGGGTCTCTATAAGAAAATAAAAAAATTGCCAACTTTGACCTCGATTTTCATGCATATGGAGGCGAATCTAAAAAATATGAGCATGTGGGTTTTTATCAATATAGAAAATTATCTAGAACCTAAACTGTTTCCCACAATTCTCATTTTTCTAATTACATGAGGTTCTTTGAGGAATTTTTATAAAGAACGCTTTTTTTTCTTGAATTCTAGGATCTTGCCTAGATTTTCCAAAAAATGGAAAATTCGTATCAGATCTGCATTTTCTTAATGGGAAAATGGTTGTATTGGTCTCATATTGATGGAAAATAGTTGGGACTGAATTCCTGATCTTTCTTTGTAATGGATTGGTTGGCCTAAAGACAAATTTGTATCATAAAATGTATAAAAACAGAGCTTTAGCTCCAAGCCTAGGAGAGAAAGCCATTCATTCTACTTTCATGTTGTTGTATTAAGTTTAGTGGGTTCTCCCCCCTTACCTATGATTAGTTTGAGTTAGATTACTAAGCTTAATATGAGTTGAAGGACTGAAATTTGTTAATATAATCTGAATGTCAGGTTTTTTCATCCATTTTATCTATTTCATGTAACGTTAATCTTGCTCTCATAGACTTAAGTGTTTTTGTTAAATGGAAATGAGATGGTTGGCTAGGGCCCAACCAACCTAGATTTTTCTCCCATTTCTATTGTATTGTGTTAATTACAATAAGTGATTTGTGTGGAGGTTTCTTATGAATGATGTGTGCGGGTGATTGAATGAGCTCTTGTGTATTTCTTCTCCTTTGTAGCAGTGTTCTCATATCTTAGGTTTTGTGTGTTGAAGTGTGTGTGTCCCTTTTTCATTGAAATAATTTCTTTATATTATTTCCTTAAAGCACAACAAGTATTATGGTCTGGGAAGTTTCCTTTTGAATCACCTTTCAGTTAAGGATTATGTCTTGCAAGTTTCATTTATTTTCACCTTGCTTAATGGTCAGTATAGATTTTGTTTAAGGCTCATTTATTTGCAGTAAGTAGGGAAGAACCCCTCACTCTCATCAATGTATATTACAACTGTGCAAGTACATTGATTTTTCTATGTAAATTACTAGATCTAAATCGTATTCATGGCTTTGTCAATTAATTTTTTATTTCAATCCTTAAGTAGAGGAATCAGATATTGTTATTATTCATATTAAAGATTGCGAAGTTGAAGCTTTCTATCTGAACCAATTTCCTTTGCAAACATAGGAGTTTTCTTGAGACACAATGTTAAATAGTTCAGAGGGGATATAAATAAAATATATTCATAACGTGATTCTTTATTTCAGTGCAATATTTTGATATTCACACTAAGGTTTGATAATATTTCCACTTGATTTAATAATTCATATTTCAAAGTCACAATTTATATTTCAAAGGGCATGTGGTGATTTAGAATTTGTATTTTTACTTGAGTTGAAATTTCATTTTCGCGCCTCTTTATTTCGTGCTTAATATAATAATATTTATGTTTATTAAGGAATAAAAAGTTGTGTGTAGAAATACATTCAATCCAACATAGGAACAGAATTGTCCCAGTACAAGAACAAAATCATTCCAGTATAAGAACAAAATCATTCCAGTACATGAATAGAATTGTTATGACAATGAAAAAAAATTACTCTATTTTCCTAGTATAGTAATTGAAATATAAGAATATATTTACTCTAATAATCTTTCGAGTTTTGTAATTGATTTTTTGTGGCTTGATTGAGTGGCATGAATTCTGAGTTCATTATTTTTGGTAGTATTTTTCCAGCAAAGTCTTTGATTATTATTTTCTGAGTGAGATTCCAGTTTCTAGACATTAGGGTACTTTTTAGGTATAAAATGGGACTCCTAAGGGAATTATAAAATAATATTGGAAATAATAAAACAAGATTTGGTTACCTCATCAAATGTTAGAGGGGAAAAAGAAAAAACTACCTTCTCAACTCGTATTTTGAACTATTGTCCCCAGGGTTTTACTCAAATTTCGAGTAGGAATAATTTTTGGATGCAAAATTAATTCTCTGTCCAAGGAGTACCCATGTTGCATACTTTCGATGAATTCTGCTACATGAAAAATGAGAAATACATGAAAAATGTGATTTCAATCATGTTTTTTCATGTAGTAAGGTCCATCAAAAGTATGTAACATGAGTACTCTTTTGATGAGGAATTAAATTTTGCATCCAACGAGTAATCCCACTCGAAATTTGAGCAAACACTTTGGGATATAAGTTGAAAATACGAGTTAAAAAAGTAGTTTTATTATTTTTTAATACTTTTACTTTTTTACTCCAAAAATGATGAATCATCCCCCATGGTTGACATCATCATCTTGAATCCTATTGGTTCTCATAAATTTTATTTTTGTTGTACATTTTTCTTAGGAGGCCCAATTTAGAGCTCAGAATTCCCCTAATGGTGGTGTGGTGTCATTGTATTAACTAGTGTAGGAATCTGAAGGTGTGAGCATTTTTTAGACAAATTAGGGTTTTGTTTTGTAGGTTGCTAGTGTATTTATTTGGAATTTCTAGTGTTGCGTATTGAAGTCCACAGACCCCGGATTGACATTAAATGTTTGTCCATTACTCAACCATATACTACACCCAACATAGTGGTAGTTTCAATGTCGTACCCCACCCCCCTTGTAAACCCACGGTAAACCCTAGGGTCCTTGAAATGATTAAAGGCCTTTGATCCATTATATGTGAAATCACCCCATTGAAATAAGGGAATTCAATATAGATATACATCTTATAATGGTTCCAATCTCATCAATTTTCCGACAAACGACCGGTTTGACATGAAATCCAATCTCCGCTCACCCACCACCACTTGATAAATAATAAACTACATAATGTGAGTGTCGATAGGTCAAAAATCGTCCCATAATTTAATGGAATTGACAATTAGATTTACTCCTAATAGTTGAAGGTTCTACCTCTTTTCCTTAGAACTATCTATGTGAACATAATATTTATAGAAGTCTGAGAAGGATTTTATAGGCTAGTCTAATATTCATAGTACCATAGGACCACACAACAATTCTATGCAAGGTTAAGGGCTAGCACATGAAATAAAAATCCCTAAAGTACCATTATACAATTCCAAGCATTCCATCCTTGCTGGTTACTAAAGATTAGATATTTTTTCCTACAACATAGTAATTCTCAGTTCTTCATGAAGAGGGCATATAAGTTAAAGGTTCACATTATTATAACATACTTTTCCACTCTTGTACATTAGATGCTCTTTATTGGATAGGGTAGATCCATTTTCTCTTACAAACATGTCCTTATGTTAAAAAAGGAAATTTCAAAATTTATATCTCTTTTTCCAACAATAAAACCATGTATGTATGCATCTATTATGAAAGTTTCTCTCATAAAAATTTTTAAATTTGAAAAAATATTAAAATAATAATTTTTTGGTGGGGTTTGGTGGTATCAATACACGTATGGGTTGACTCTACCAAATTATCCCCAAATGAGGTTTGTGTTATTATACACTCTCTGCAATTTCTTACCTATAGGAAACCCTTGTTTCCATGCATAGATGTTTATCCCCATTATCTCGAATTAGATTTATTTTGTTGGAGAGGAGATATTCAATAACGTGGCTAGGAAGGATACAAAGGAAGTTTTTGTTAGTCGTAGAATCCATGATCAGGTTATATCTTAACCACCTCTTATTGCTATCATTTCAATAAAGAAACTCATGTTTTGTTGTAATTTAATTTGTTTATCTTTATGAATTTGGATTTGTAATGGATATTTGTATGATATGACTTATTTATATGCATATATAATTTGAATTTTATGATTCATTGTTCTTTTATTTCCTTTCTTACATTTATGCAACTCTAGGAGGAAGAGTTAGGGATGAGACCTAGTTGAAAAGTCAACAAATGTAGGACCTACAGGTATTCCCTCTGTACCTACCTTTCTCAATTTTAGTATTGTGAATGTCTAATTGAGTTTTACTGATTTAATTTTATTTCTTCTCTATTGGGGCTTTCAACCCTAGACCTAGGGAATATTTATTGCAAATATAATTGGTCTCTCCATTGGGGAAAAAAATTATATTATTTTCCTTAAGGGTTGTTAGAATTGGTCTAGGTGTTTGGGTAGTGTTCTATCAAATTTTCAGTCTTCTAGTATCTTAATGGACTAGATATTCCCATCTAATATTTTGAATCAAGGTTTAAATATTTTGTTTTCTCAGTTTGTAATATGTACAAAATTTTTCTTTCGAATAATTGTGTATTCATGTAGTCTTCATTTAAGAAACTTGTGTATGCATGTGTTGTCTTCATAAAAATTCCATACGTACATAGTTTTCCTTTTGAAAAGTCATGTATATTTCTAGAAAATGAAAATATTTTACTTGGATAAGTGCTCATGAAGGTTGGGTTTTATGTTGTATGGTCTCTAATGCCTCCTGAAGGTTGAAAAATGGGTTTCAATGTTATTTTATTTTGTGTTTTGGCTTATATGATAGAAAGTTTTTGTATCTATGTAAGGTTTCTTATTTTCGAAGAGTTGTAGACGTTGAGTTGGATTCTTAACATTAATTCTAAGTTCTTGGAATATTTATGATCCTTGAAACATCCTTTCTATCAATATTTTGATTGATTTGTAGCCATGTTTTTCCTTTTGCTTTTGTTTGGTCTGAAGGTTGATTTTTACATTAGCTTCTTTCATTGTTGTAAATATCTTAAGTTTCTTTTTTTATGATATTCTAGAATCTCATTAATATAAGACTCTTAAGTATCATCTATGTGAAACCCTTGTATATGTATTTTATCTTGTTTTCTATTTCTTGATTTAAACGTTTAAGTTTCTTGTACTTGAAAATCTTGGTTTCTTTGGATTGAGTCTTTTGCATTTTTTTTTTCTTGGACATCCCTAGTCAATCTTCTTGCTTGATGTCAGGGGTTTCATTTTAAAAAGAAAAATACAAAAACAATTACTTTTTTCTCATTTTCCCCGTTGTTCTTTCACATTGCATTTGCTTGTGAGTTTGAGAAAAAGTATTTTGGTATTCTTGACATGGGTGAATTTTCGGTCAAATTGAAGCATACTTCCTGCTTTGAGAGTTTTGATTTGGATAAGTGCATTATCGTACTTGTTTTCTTGTCTTATTTTCCCGTATTTTCATTTGTTGGTTGTTTTCCTTAGGAATTGTTCAAATATTCTAGAATCTTGCATTGCATATTAACTTTCATAAGGGTTAGTTTCATTAGGAAAAACATTCGATATTTTTAGTTGTTTTTAAATGTGTTAGTACTTATAAGAGGGTTTTTTTTCTAATTATATTCTTGTTGAACCATTTAGAAATCATTTTTCATTGAAGAAAGAGAGTTGCAATTAAGGTAGCCTATGTTTTCTTATTTGTTTATTTTGTGTCAAAACATCACCAATTGCACTTCCATATCCTATGAATTAAATAAGAGACAATAAAATTAATTCATAAGTAAAATAAACTAGACTTTTCTTTTTTCATATAGCACCAAATAGTACAGAGCATATTTAGGGCGTTCAAATAGGTGCATGGAGAGTAAGCTCCCCAAGGCCATTAAAAAAAAGGTGTAGAAGTTGATCAAAGAGTAGAAGTTCACTATCGTATAGTTGTAATGGAATCTCCTCTAACACAACAGTTAATCACAAGGTCATGCAATGATAAGGAAATATATATACCCCATCTCCTTTTCAGAGCCTCTACACATGACTGTCCCATTCAACTTTTGATTATGAACTATTAACGCTAGTTTTATTTCCTAGGTATTTATGGTACCTGAGAGGGGATAATATCTATGGTACCTGCGGCAGATGTTGTATCAATATCATAGTAATTTTCGAGGTTTCTCTATGAAATGAGGGTAATTGCATCAAAAAAGGATATTTTTAAGGGGCCAATGTAACTATTTACGCTACCTTTGTTGGTAGGACTTGGGCCCTCATGCTCCCAAGTGTTAATTTTAGTAACTCAGGGACAAATTCCTTCCTCTGGAAAATATTCCTCATCAAGGAATACCCCTAGTATCCCTTTGAATAATTTAACTTGGTTAAGAAAAACTATATTTTAATATGGAAACCCCCATGTCCACAAAAAGGATAGGTCAACCCAAAAGGAAAATAGACACCTTGGATGGCTATAAATGCAACTCAAGTGACCCTCATTTGGAGATCATCAATATTATTCTTTCTTTGTTTTGGCTCACATAGGTTTGAGGTGGGTTCGCGGAAGTTGGTTCTTATAAGTCCAAAGTTGTAGGGTCTGAAGCTCACATGTGTGGTTAGGGTTTTTGTTTCACAGTAGTGGGGATGCTACAATATATTTGTGGTTGCAACCAAAGGTATACAAGCCTATGAGTGTAGTTTGATGGTTTTAGCTGCACACACATCTCTCTCTTCCTACGGTTGGAACCTAGGTTTTTATTTTGGCAATTGACTGCAGTTGAAATCAAATTCCAATAGTCGATGATAGTTGACCGGAGGCTTATGAGTCAGGGTTTTGATTAATAGCATTTTTGGGTTAATATCTTGTAGGTTGTTTAGTTTATTTTGTTGGAGATTTTTGTGGTTGAATATATGGATCATTGTACTCTCTCTTTGTTAAAAAAATTCAATGAAAATATAATAAGAATCATAATTTGAAAGGGTTTCCCCCCTTGTGGGGTTTTTCTTTAGTCTCTAACCAATCTTGGTGTATCTATGTGTGAATGTTTTTCTTCTACTATTAATTTTGTGTTGTATTTAATTTTTTATGATATTTTTATTTCTGCATAATTTCATATGTTTTTGAAGAATGTAATAATGTCGTGGGGTGAATTGAATCTGTAAATTATGAAATGCAGCTATCCAAAGAAAATTAAAATATATTCCTAAGAAAAATTAGCATGGAATGAGAGCTAGGCTGAAGAAAAGTCAGTGAAGATCGCCCCTATATATACACCATTGATGGAAGCAAGAGAAGATGGAGGAGACCTAAAATATTTCTATGGTTTATAGGAATCCCTAAGTAATCTAATTTCTAGGGTTGGATGCATATTATAAAGTTAGGATTTGTATGAAACCATGGATTATGATAAAGGCTTTAGTTTTGCAGTCTAGAAACCCTAGTCTGATAAATAAGGAAATTTTCTAGCATAACCCTAGTTGGGCTAAGTCTCAGTTATATCTTCGTTATCAATTAATTTCATGGATATATTGAAGGAAACATTGTTATATGGAAAATGGGTGGTAACGGATCTTGAACATTGGTTCAAGAGGGAGATGATCACTTATTTTCAGAGATAAGTACCTTTCATATTTATGTTATTTATTTGAGACACTATTATTTTTTTGCCTTATTATTTTTTATTATTTCTTATACTTCCTATTGAGAAATCTAGGGCGGTTAGATTAGGTGTGAATTCTCTAAGCTTGGTAATTGCTTCTGATGTTATTTTACTTTAACTTGATGTACATATAATTTTCTTCTTCTTTTGTTGATAATTATTGTTTTATTATCATAAAAAATCTACCAAAACATGAATATCAATAGAACAAATGGACACAAGATGCAGGCTTCTAGCCAGGGCCAAAACCTCTCCTAGAGAGGAAAACATACAAGAAAATATTCTCTTCTTATAAAATCTTCAAATGATGAACTCAAAGACCATTTAGACTCGAGACCAAGATCCATCCAAGACTAAGTCAACCTTCTTTTAATATGATATTCTTTTTTCAAAAAGTCAATCCAATTAAAATTTTCTTCAATTGCAAAACTTTAACACCCACAACAAATTTCAACCTCTACCACAGGTCTGAAACTTTTTTGGTCTTCCTAAAACAACTACAACTTCACATGTGTGGGTGACTAGGGATTTTTTTAGGCTCCTCCTTTTCTTCACCTGATTTTCTTCTTCCTTATACGCTAGTATACCATCAAATAAGCTTCCTTACTTCTAATTTTATTCCTTCTTGAGAGATCAGAAATTTCATTCTTGTAGCTATAGGGAGCCTAGCTTCTTCTTCTTGTAGCACGTGTGAGAGAATAGAGACAATTTTTGTATTTTAAACTTCTTATTTAAATATTCCTTCCTTCTTGATTTCCTTTTTCGCTTATATATGTTCTTCAATGAAATTTCTTGATGATCGTTCCAAATGTGGTTTAATGCTTTATATTCATACCTTTCCTTAGAGCTTGAATAGCTCTAGATAGGGCTGACATGTCTTCTGTAGACTCATTTTGTATTGGAGAGATATTTTTACATATTTTGACTCAAAATAAATTCTTTTGACTTGTTACAAAATGCCCAATAGGGTCTAATACATGCAGAAATCACTGTTTTGACTTCTTGACTCTATGAAAAACATAGAATGACATAATGGGCACTTTGACCTAGAACAATTTATCCCCGAGCACGGAACCCCATAATTTATAAAATGACAATAATAAATTTTATTTTTATTTTATATCAAAAATATAAAATCAATAGTAGATGAAATATTATGAAGACCGAACCTAGTTACACATTTCAACACTCTCTCTTATATAGGGAGGTATTCATTATACATTGAAGGTACATGGGAATTCTTATACTAGAGAATTATCATAAGAAGAGTTATATTGGTAATTCTTATGATAAGCTATATTTTTAGCTTATATCAGTGCATATCATCATATCAACAAACATTGTCATATAGAAAAGCCTTCATTAACAAGTCTATCTGCCCACTATATTAGAGAACATTGTGAGGGATACAATGATTTATGGTCACCTTCATCATTCTCTCTCAAGGAACATACCCCATCCGAATCTTCATAAGGTATGTGCTTCTAGGACCATTCCCCCCTTGGAATCACACATACTTAAGGAACCTCCTCTTTGACTACTCTTACCCATTGGATTCCCTACCTCATCCTCAAAGAGTAGTAGTCCTCAAAACTTCTTCTATCCTCAAGAAGTATTGGTCTCAAATGCTTTCCCAATCCTCCATTCTTTCTTCATAATGTGAAGAAAATAATGGCGTGTCTATATATCCCTCTCAACTAGGGAGGATATACTTATTACTTTATATGAAAGTAATATACCCAAGATCCCTCTTAACTAGTTACTAGTTTTAAAAAAAAGGCATCTAATATTTCATGGATATCATGGTACTATCGACTACTTGTATGGCTCTTCTTTCTGAATCATCATGTTATGAATAAGCTTCAGCTTCTACATCATGGAGCCATCTTCTTTCATAACTTCTTCGCAGGGTTTCAACCATCCTCTAAATCACTTTCCCTCTTTCTTTTCAAAAAAACATAATGTTGAACCAAGTATGTCATCCTTATTTTTATCAGAAAGTGACCTTCTTTGTCATCATCTAGCTATACTTCATAATACTATCTCTTCCAAGTCATGTTCCTCTCAGAATCATCAATCCAAATTTATGTGTACTAGTTGTAGGTGAATTTTTATAACCTTATGTTGGTAGTCCTATTTCAATTCAACTAAATTATTTTCTTTCAAAAATAAATAGTGAACATCAAACTAGAATTTCCTTTTTTTGATGGCCCTTCCTCATAACATATTCTTCTGTAACATAAACATCCTTTTATATGTTATATGAATCCATCTCCAAGACATCCATTACCAAGGTTCTCCTTATTTTTCACATTTATTAGATTCTTCATAGCTTCTTCATGGAGATGTCATAGTTAATATTTATTATTGTTATCATATGTTAATCATCTCATTTATGTAGTTTATATAGATACATCTTCATGAACACTCCTTTTAATTTATTCACATACTTCTTCCTCGGTATCTTTATACATAACTCCTTTTGCATATGCATAATTGTTGCCCACCTCATCATATTCTTCATGAGGTCATATCATGTTGATTATATCATATAATTATATATAAGAGTTCAAGGCATATTGTATTTATGCCTTTATGTATCACTCATAAGGAAGAGTTCCTTCTTTTTTGATCATGCTCATCAGATACAACATTTCAATCATTCTCTTCTGCAAAAAACATAATACCTGACATTGTCTATCTATAAAAATTTTATCATGTATACATACCTCTTCCTTCATGTGGTCATATAGGATTTACTTACCAACTTCTCTTCATCTTGCTAGAATATGAAAAATACTTCAATCAAATCTTCATATTGCATTTCATGTCATCATATCTTTATTCTTCTAATTTGTGGATCCCATACAAGGTGGAATGTAGACTATCTACGTAACACTTGTTTCTTCCAAGTAGGGGTGTGATCCATAATTATACAAGAAAAAATAATAATATAGATATAAACATAAATGCAGAGATGAAGAAGAAGTAAAAATTCATTTCATAAATATCAAATAACTAAAATATGCTACATAAAGAATGGAAATAAACTAGCTCGGGTGATGTTAGGTTATCTATGAGAAGATATGTGGCAACTACATGCCTATGAACTATGTTACAATGAGGGTCGAGGGCTTATTTATGATTTAGAAACAATGAAAAACAATAAGCATCCAAAAATATAACCCTAGGAGATGAAGTGCCAAAACTATGGGTAATGTTGTCATTGATGGCAAAGGAAATGACCAAGGAGAAGCACCGGAAATAGAAACAAGGAAAAGAGAGAAGCAAAGTAGTAGAGAACAGAGGTAGCAGAGAGGTAGCAGAGGAAGCAAAAAGAGAAGTAAGGAGCAGCATCAGTCAAGGAGCAGAGGAAGCAAAGGTAGTAAATTGAAGCAGAGAACTATTCAAGGTGCAGAGTAGTGAGGACAGTAGAAGAGGGCCATTTAATAGCATATCTAAAGAGACAGAGTAATGAATATGCCTAAATTCAATAGATATATGGTAACCTCTGAAATAGGCTCTGAGATGAAACCCTGCAATTGAAGGAAGAATAGATGTCACTTTAGGTGGATTAATTGACTTGTAAATTGAGTAAATCGATCACTGGAAGGATCGATTCCCGTAGGATTTCAATCACATGTCCAAAATTTATATGTGTCAAGTTAAATGCATTCTGGAACAAATTGAATTAAGTATTCCCTGCTTGAATGATGTCTGATTATTTTTAGATGTCTGAGTTATTATATTGTGAAAAAGTGGAATTGGTGGCCTCGGCGTGAAGAGTTCTAACCCTCTCAGACCCTGATTACGCTGAATCACTGTGTGTAAAGAACCTACAAGGGTCAACCCCAACGTTATACGAAAAAAAGAGGGGCTACACTGCATTATGAAGGATGAATGATATTTTCGGGGGACGATGATATATCAGAGTGTTGCAGAAGAGCGTTCAAAGTGACACTGCTGATGAATAAATGGTATGCAGAGTCTGAGCAACGTAGAAGTGGAGTTATGCACTTGACGGGAGAAATACACCGGTTGGAGGTTATATCCTTGTCTGAGATCGTGAATCAAAACAGTGGAAAATGAAACTAAATCAAAGAAAAGCTCTTTGTTTGCTAGAGCAAAGGAACTGTGAAGCGATGGCATGGTCCTGAAATGAAACATTAGAACTGTGCGACGGAGCAGTTTGACTACAAATGAAACGTTGTTAAAGAGCACGACGGAACCCTGAGGGAAAAGGAGAGGAACCACGAGCGTTGTGAACAGTGAAAATGGGTTTGGAACACCCGATGGTTTTCATCACACCGCTTTTGTAAGGTAAGCGGTATTTCCAATTCGAACGCGATCTGACACGTGGCCTTAAGCAGTTTTGAAAACCCACTCTCATCGCAAGTTAACGCTCATGCATAATAGTCTGCGCAAGATTTGATTGGGGTCGTTGGATCGTCAAGACGGATGCGAGAACAGGTCAACCGTCAATATGAAAGACATGTTAATCAGTTGGGTCGAATGTCAATTATATGGGTGTCATATTAACGTTGTAATCTCTGATTTGGAAGAATGGTATTAATATATATGGTGAGTTGAATCATCAATACATATATATATAATATTGTTGTTGGCCATTCGATAAGATGGAGTGTTAATGGTGCAGCAGAGTTAAACAAAAGAAAGAACGGAACCTTGAGTCGATAATGGAACCTCGAGTGAACAGTGAGGCGGGAACAAAGAAAGCCGTGGTTTGCATGGTCTCAAATATGGTAAAATTTTTTGAAGAAAATAACGTGATATAGCTTCTTGATTCTTTGCGTGTGCATCGTAGTTTACGAAAAACATTTATTTCGCGCAATGTTGGAGGATTAACCTTGTCTTTGTTTTGAAGGTTGCGTGATATGCGTTTTAATCCATTTGGATCATCGGTGTTGATGCGGCGACACCCCAGCCGTTGGATGAGCAGGGTAAGTCAAGGCTGGGCCCCATCTCCATCACGTGAGTTAAGAATTAAACCCCGAGAGCTTTCTGAGCGTGACTACTGTTGGATTATTGTATGATGGTGCGATACCATTACAGTCGTTGGATGCGCGAAGGGTAACGAGGTATGTGTGAATTGTGGTGGACCCGATATGTTATAAAATGAGGTTTAATATGGTGGGGCTAAGTCTTGTTGTTTGGCTATATAGAGGTTTTAACAACTTTTGTGGCCGGACATCTATAGTTGTTAGAGCTACATGTTAATATACGACGGTTAATGTGAAATAATAAATCCAGGAACATTTATTTGTTAATATGCTGAAGACCATTGTGTAATGGGGTTTTTCAATGGTTTACAACCATGATTTAATTCATCGCACAGACAGATACAAAGAGCGCAAAATTGTGGGTCCCGACATATATGATCTCATAATCGAAATATAAAAGGTAGAGAACGTTGGAGGCGCATTATGGATTTTATAATAAGGTATAATATCATTACAGCAAAGAACAAAGCTCTCGCATACATAATTTTTTAGACATGGTTCACAACCATAAGATAACCTTGGAAGAAAAAGGTCTCCAGATATGTTTATTTAGATTGCCAGATCAGCAATTATATATATACAGTAGACACACAATCACGGTGAACGAGAAAATATGCATGAGCAATTTGCAAAGGGTGTCTGACATAGAAAACAAAAATATGCGACGTTAAGAAGCGAGAAGAAGGCGGGATAGTTACCTATCGGTAATGAGAAAAGACAAATGCGTAGTGAGCCAAGAGTCTGAATGAGTGAGATGGAGTTTTCATTGTAATTGAATGTAAATGTTTTTAATTTATTTATATTTTTGTGATGCATTGGCAAGTCTCTGGAAGAGAAAAAATATCCCACTGTAATGTTAAATTGGTACCTACAGTTATATTTTTGAGTGACCTAGAAAAGAAATGAGAAGGCAGAAGACTAAGGAGTATGGCTATTCATTTCAAAATTCCCTGAGGAATACAGAAAGTCATAAGAAAATCTCTATAAGTAATATCATCTTGATATGCATAGAGAGGTTAGAGAGAGTGAGAAGAGAGAATGCAGAGTTTGGAAAATTGAGGCAGAGAAGATAAAGAAGGAGGAGCATAACGAGATGCGGTGAAAAGTTAGAGAATCTGAAAAGTATATGAGTTGAAATGAGAGAAGATAAGGAAGAGAGGAGCAGAAAGAGATGCTACTGAACAGAGATGATATCTGAGGTAAATCAACAAACATTTATTGTGATAAGTTGAGGAAGTTGGAGCTTCCCTATCAAGTTGAAGCTTGATAGCTGTCAGTTGTAGTTGACTGAAGTTGGAGCCTCCTGTAGGTTGGTGCCTGCAGAAAATTGAAGGGAATTGGAGCTTCCTTGAAAGTTGTAGCTTGCAGAATTGAGGTTGGAGCCTCCTGTAGGTTGGTGCCTGCAGAAAAACAGTGGTGAGAGGGAGTTGGAGCTTGCCTTTGCATCACAACAATAATAAGATGTGGTTTTCTCCCTTTATGGGTTTCCAATTATATCTGGTGTCTCTGTGCATGATGTTTATGTGTTGATATGGTTTATCTCATCTGCTCAATACTTGCCGCTCTCATATTAAATCTACTATTACATTATATTAATACTTGTTGCTCACATTATAAGACTACTCACATATTAAGTTGAACATGAAATGAAGGTGTAAATAAGTTTTAATGAAAAAGTTTTAAAAGTCCATGAATGTGTTAAACTGATTCACCCCCCCCCTCTCAGTTTAACTAAGGGTTCAACAATTGGTATCAGAGCTGGTTCCTTTGGTGTAAGCTTAATAGCTTGAAGGAGATCTGGTTGAGTCATGGACTATCAAAATGTATCTGTGTTAAATACAACAAACTTTCCTGAATGGAGAGATAAGGTTAAAACAGGATTATTGGCTTATGAACCTGAGGTATGGAAACTTGTATGTGATGGTTACTGCACAGACTCCCCCATGGTGAAAGAACAATAGAGGAATTCCAAGGCAAAATGTGTGATATTCAACAACCTTCATAACAAGGATCTTGAGGTAATAATGGATTTAACCTCTGCAAAATAAATATGGGATAGATTTCATTTCATGCATGGAGTAGACACTGAAGATTGCATTGTCAAGAAGGAGAAGAAAATTAAGAAGAAGAAAAATTCATGTCAAAAAGAAAATGTTCAATAAAATGAGGTACCTGCTAGTGTGAATGGTAGTAAGAACCATGAAGAAATTGCAGCTGAAGAAAAAGCCAAACTTGACACAGCACTGACTGAAATACAAAAATTGAAGAATGAAAACAAAGACCTTAATATATTGGTACAAATATGTGATGAGAAAGAATATGAAGATAGGAAAGAAATTATTGGTCTAAAGACACAGCTTGAGGAGGCTAAGAAAGTAGAAGACACTCTGCTGCAACAAATGAGAGAGAAAAGTCAGGAATGTGAAAGATTGGAAGAAGAAGTAGTGAGCCTAAGAAAGAATTTAGAAAAATCCCAAAGAGAACTATTAATGAATACACCTCTAATGAAAAGCTCTGGACAGTTGGACCAAATTCTCAATGCTCAAATATCTCCTCTCATAAAGGCTGGGATAGGATATGAAGGAGAAACTAGTAAGCCCAAGGTAGAAGATAACAAGAAAATAATCTTTGTAAAAGATGTAAAGGAAAATGTAGCAGCTCAGAAGATTCCTACAAAAATATAATCTAGCAAGAACAGGATTTGTGAAGAAACAAATAGAATCAAGCAGCAACATGGTAGGACAGAGAATGAAAGGATGAAACAGTCAGCTGGAAAGGGCCCTCACACTCCTGAATATGAATTGAATAAATTTGGAAGATGTCAAAGGAGGTTCGTTCCTCCTATGAAAAATATCACATGTTTCTCTTGCCACAAACCTGGACATACTGCAACATATTGTAAGACAAAGCAAATCCAGTCCAACCAGCAAAGGATGCAGCGAATTAAAAGAACACTTCAAGCAAGCAAAGGGAAAAGACAATATTTCACCAGGTACACAAATCATTTCCATGGCTATTGTTATGCATGCAATAATTTTGGACATAAACTTCTTGATTGTAAATTATGTTCAAAGAGGGGAACAAAATATTATACTCGAGTTCAAATGTACTTTGATAAAATAAGATGTTATGTATGCCTCAAACTTGGTCACAAAGCAAAGGACTGTAAACTGCCATATATATTAAAGAACTCCGAACAGATGATGAAATCCAATCCAATCAAACAAAACTATGAATCTAAAAGGAGTGCAGAGATTATGAAGAACCCCAACAGAGTATGGAAGGAAAAGAGAAAAGGGGAGCCTATCATCTCAATAACATAATGAATTTAGCATAGTCTCAGGGGGAGCTGCTCTAGAAAACAAAACAAATATCCAAACAGTGACAAATATGAAGCAACATCCCAGGGGGAGTGCAGTTCATAAATAGACCCCATGAAAGCAGTCTGAGAAGAGCTCCATGTAATAAGAACAACTATTATGAGATCAGGAAGGAAAAATATAATTCCTGTAACAGAGAACTATAGAGGAAGAAGATTATTTGAAGTATTCAATAGCTGACAGATTGATAGAAGGAGAAAAAGCAGCAAGCAGCCATGATGATAGAGGAAACATCAGCAATGAACATGTAAGCTAAGAAGATATCATCACATTAAAGGATGATCACAAAATGCATCATACTGCTAGAATTAACAATGAACCCCATTAAGAATGTTGAGTAAGAAAGGTGCCTATCATCAGTTCATTACATCTCTCATGAGGAATGCTGTTAAGTGAGTAATAAATATTTGAGTAATCAGCCCATGAAGATACATAGAAAATAAATTGAAGATGTCTTCCTAAAGATTTGAATGTTAGAACAATTGAATTGAATATAAAGCAGCAATGATTCTAGAGCAGTCCTGGAAAGGAACATGCAATGGCTTTCCTTGGAACAGTATGTCAGAATAAGTGGCAAGTTAATGATATTGATGGTTGTTGGTGTGAACAATGAAAAGATTAATAGTAGAAACTATGGGTTCATGTGCAAACTGAAGTGAAATCTATGTATATTTTATCAAGGAAATATCAATTGGTACTTAGTACAAGCAACATGCCTATCAACAGAATATCAAGTGTTATCATGGAGCAGCAGTAAGGTACAGGTCCTCAGGATCAAAGGATTATGGCAAGAATACATCCAGTATAAAAGAGTTAATGAAAAGGCTAAAGGATCATTTTTTTTGTTTACTCTTGGAACATTATATTGAGCATTGAAGCAATATCTTGTTCTATATAATTGAATGCCTTCCTTAAGTCAGCACTTATATATCTTCAAGGCCTTTGACTTAGGATTATTCATAAACTGTGTGAAGTCTGGTTGCTGAGACTTCAATCAAACAACCTTAAGTTGTGTGGAAGATCATCATGATAGAATAGTTAAAATATCTGAAGTATGAAGGACTATTTGATCTTTAAAGAGAGATTGATCATTGACATACATACCCTCTCATGTCATAAAGAAAACTGCATGATTGATAAGTGAGACTGATCAATACATTGAAGGGTTTGTTTTGAAAGTACAGTGTGCAAGCAGTGAAAGTCATTTGGTCTCTTATATTGAAAGATATTGACTATTCTCACAATAAGCTGTAAGCTCTAGTGTGATTCATTTGTTCACAATAGCAACAAGGACCTTTCAGTGTTTAAGTGTAATATCCCTGTCAGCGGTCTAGCACACATCACCAACAACAATCAAGAAAAATGAACCATAGCTATAAAAGGTACATTAGCATCATCATCATAATTGAACAGGTGTTGTACTGAAGATGTGTATTGCAGAAGAAGAAATATTCCATCTACAATCTTCCTCAACATATATGGATTTTTGATGAAGATAATACTAAAGATTGAAGTATATTTGAAACCTTCTCAGTACTCTAGTTTTGATCCAATGATGCATCATTGAGCAGATAAGGCTGGTGCAAGGGGTTTTATGAAGTGTCATTATCCTCACTTTCAGCTTTATACAAGTGCAAGGACACTGTGCTTTGGGATTGCATTAACTTACAGTGTACAATCAAATTCAATAATCAAAGTGTTCTCTCAACAACTCTTATACACGATTTTGGAGCAGCAGGGTACAAAGTCAGAAGAAGAAGGCCTAAACACATCTCAGAGAGAGGAAATGAAGAGATAGAAAGCAACCCTTTGCCATTGATGTCAAAGGGGGAGGAAAAGGAAGACTTGGAGGAAGCATTGAATTATTGGTGGATGGGTTGCCATCAATGCCAAAGGGGGAGACTGTTGGAAATGTTGTCATTGATGGAAAAGGAAATGTCCAAGGAGGAGCACCAGAAATAGAAACAAAGAAAAGAGAGAAGCAAAGTAGCAGAGAATAGAGGCAACAGAGAGGTAGCAGAGGCAACAAAAAGAGAAGTAAGAAGCAGCATCAGTCAAGGAGCAGAGGAAGCAAAGGTAGTAAATTGAAGCATAGAACTATTCAAGGTGCAGAGTAGTGAGGACAGTAGAAGAGGGCCATTTAATAGCAAATCTAGAGAGACAAAGTAATGAATATGCCTAAATTCAATAGATATATGGTAACCTCTGAAATAGGCTCTGAGATGAAACCCTGCAATTGAAGGAAGAATAGATGTCAATTTAGGTGGATTAATTGACTTGTAAATTGAGTAAATCGATCAATGGAAGGATCGATTCCCGCAGGCTTTCAATCACATGTCCCAAAGTTACATGTGTCAAGTAAAATGCATTCTGGAACAAATTGAATTAAGTAATCCCTACTCGAATGATGTCCGATTCTTTTTAGATGTCTGAGTTATTATATTGTGAAAAAGTGGAATTGGTGGCCTCCGTGTGAAGAGGTCTAACCCTCTCAGACCCTGATTAAGCTGAATCACTGTGTGTAAAGACCCTACAAGGGTCAACCCCATCGTTATACGAAAAAAGAGAGGGGCTACACTGCATTATGAAGGATGAATGAGATTGTCGGGGGACGATGATATATCAGAGTGCTACAGAAGAGCGTTCAAAGTGACACTGCTGATGAATAAACGGTACGCAGAGTCTGAGCAACGTAGAAGTGGAGTTATGCACTCGACGAGAGAAAGACACCGGTCAGAGGTTCTATCCTTGTCTGAGATCGTGAATCAAAACAGTGGAAAATGAAACTAAATCAAAGAAAAGCTCTTTGTTTGCTGGAGCGAAGGAACTGTGAAGCGATGGCATGGTCCTGAAATGAAACATTAGAACTGTGCGACGGAGCGGTTTGACTACAAATGAAACGTTGTTAAAGAGCACGACGGAACCCTGAGGGAAAAGGAGAGGAACCACGAGCGCTATGAACAGTGACAGTGGGTTTGGAACACCCGACGGTTTTCATCGCACCGCTTTTGTAAGGTAAGCGGTATTTCCAATTTGAACGCGATCAATGCCATATGCTGACACGTGGCTTTAAGCAGTTTTGAAAACCCACTCTCATCGCGAGTTAATGCCCATGCATAATAGTCTGCGTGAGATTTGATTGGGGTCGTTGGATCGTTAAGACAGATGCGAGAACATGTCAACTTTCGATATGAAAGACATGTTAATCGGTGGGGCTGAATGTCAATTATATGGACGTCGTATTAACGTTGTAACCTCTGATTTGGAAGAATGGTATTAATATATATGTGGTTGGCCATTTGATAGGATGGAGCATTAATGGTGCGACAGAGTTAAACAAAAGAAAAAACAGAACCTTGAGCCGATAACGGAACCTCGAGTGAACATTGAAACCGGGGAACAAAGAAACCATGGTTTTCGCGTGGTCTCAAATATGGTAAGCAATTTTGAAGAAAATAACGCGATATAGCCTCTTGACTGTCGCGTGTCCATAAGTGGTTTACGAAAACCATTTATTTCGCGCGATGTTGGAGGATTAACCCTCGTGCTGTTTGGTTGCGCGATATGCGTTTTAATCCGCTGGATCATCGATGTTGATGTGACGACGCCCCAACCGTTGGATGTGAGCGGGAGGTTAATGTTGGGCCTCATCTCCATCGCGTGAGTTAAGAATTAAACCCCGAGCGCTTTCTAAGCACGACTATTGTTGGAGTATTGTATGATGGCGTGATAACATTACAGCCATTGGATGCGCGAAGGGTAATGAGGTATGTGTGAATTAATGTGGACCGATATGTTATAAAATGAGGTTTAATATGGCGGGGCTAGTTTTTTGGTTGGGTTATATAGAGGTTTTAACAAGTTTGTGTGGCCGGACATTTATAGTTGTTAGCGTTACATGTTAATATACGACGGTTAATTGGCAATAATAAAGCCGGGAACATATATTTATTAATATGCCGAAGACCATTGAGTAGTGGAGAATTTCAATGGCCTTATAATCATGGTCTAATTCATCGCACAGACAGATACAAAGAGCGCAAAATTGTGAGTCCCGACATATATGATCTCATAATCAAAATATAAAAGGTAGAGAACGTTGGAGGCGCATTATGGATTTTATAATAAGGTATAATATCATTAAGGCAAAGAACAAAGTTCCCGCATACATAATTTGTTAGACATCGTTCACAACCATAAGATAACCTTAGAAGAAAAAGGTCTCCAAATATGTTTATTTAGATTTCCAGATCAGCAGTTATATATATACAGCAGACACACAATCACGGTGAACATGAATATGCACAGGAACGAATTTGACAGGTGCACAAGCAAAAAAAACTAGAAAATATGCAGAAGACAGTGAGCAGAAGAAGGCAACACAGTTACCTAACAGCAGCAAAAAAGACAAAGCCAGCAAAGCCAAAAGCTAGAAAATGGGCTGAGAAAAATTATTTTTATGTAGCCGAAAATGTGAATGTTGTAATTGATTTTTATTGTTTGTGATGCATTGGCAAGTCTCTGGAAGAAAACAAAATCCCACTGTAATATTAAAATTAACACATACAGCTATATTTTTCTGAGTGAGCTGGAAAAGAAATGAGAAGGAAGAAGACAAAGAGGTATGGCTATTCATTTCGAATTCCCTAAGGAATACAGACAGTCATAAGAAAATCTCTATAAATAATATCATCTTGATATGCATAGAGAGGTTAGAGAGTGAGGAAAAAGAATGGAGAAATGAAGCAGTGAGGCAGAAAAGAAGGAGGAGCTGAGTAGAGAAGAAGGTGAAGCTGATAGAGAATCCAAGAAGATGCAGAGATGATATAGGACAGATATGAGGACTGATGAACAGCAGAAGAGAAGGTACAGAACAGAGTTGATATCTAAGGTAAATCAGAAAGTGTTTTTCTTTTGAAAGAGTAAGGAAGTTGGAGCTTTCCTATCAAGCTGTAGCTTGATAGATGTCAGTTGTAGCTGACTGAGTAAGGAGCCTCCTGTAGGTTGTTGCCTACAGAAAATTGATGGGAGTTGGAGCTTCCTTACAAGTTGTAGCTTGCATAATTGAGGTAGGAGCCTCCTGTATGTTGGTGCCTACAGAAAATCAGTGGTGAGAGGGAGTTGGAGCTTGCCTTTGCATCACAACAATAATAAGATGTGGTTTTCTCCCTTTATGGGTTTCCACTTATATCTGGTGTCTATGTGCATGATGTCTATGTGTTGATATGGTATGTCTATTCTGATAATACTTGCTGCTCACATATTAAGACTGCTGGTACAATATCTAATCTGTTTATTAATTGCTGCTCACAAATAATGATTGCTCACACATTCTGTTGATCATGAAATGAAGGTGTTAATAAAGTTTAATGAAAAGTTTTAAAAGTCCATGAATGTGTTAAACTGATTCACCCCCCCTCTCAGTTTAACTAAAGGTTCAACAAAAACTATGGGCAGATTGGGAAATAAATTGGTACATCAACTTTCCAGGGTTGTAACCTTGGCATATGATATTTGTTTTACATGAACGATACATCACTAAAATATGTATTTGACGACTACAAATTTTGACTTGAAATGTAAATATAAGACTCATGTTTTCCCATTTCCCGAAAAGAACATCGTTTAGGGTCTCAAAACAACTCTAGAAGTTTAAGACCCGAAAAAAAGCCAAAAATAGTAAATTGTGCTAGAATTAAGAAAACTAAAAGAAATAATGGTACAATGGTGGGGGTCAAAGTGGAATAAGAGGGTGGCCACCAATATCCACCTAGATCATTCCTCCCTCCTTAGGAAAAAATGGTCCCCATTGTGTTGAGTGCCTCCATAAGATAGGGAAACTTTTACTGAACTTTATCCATGGTGATCCACTTGCCTTGGTGCAAGAGTTGGCTAGCTTTGAAAATCCGACAAAGTTGGATATTCTGCTGGTGAGTCTTCTTGATCTATGTGTCCATGATCATATCAGTTGTGTCTAGCTTGATGCAGCTTGGGTTGAGCTCTGTTGGTGTCAGTTACTCAACAATGTGTGATGTGTCCAACAATTGGGGGAAGTATGGTCTCAATCGATCCACATTGAATACTTGTAGCAGGCCAAGGAATGATGTAATTTCGAGCATGAAAGTGTTTTCCTTGACAACCTTAGTGATGGTTTAAGGCCAATATCAGATAGGGAAAATATTTCAGTATTCCCCAGCAATGCGTTCCTTTTGCAAATGTAACCAAAATTTATCACCACTTGGAACTTGTGTGGCACCCGATGCTAGTCACGGCGTTGTTTGTACTTAGCATTTTATTTATCCAATATGTCATGGAACTACTAGAATATTTTTTGAATGTGCTCAATTAAGCTGTTAGCTTTGGAATGGACATGAGATGAATGTTCATGAGTAGCTTCACATGGTATGACCACATCAATGAGACATAGTGGTTGGAATCCCAACCCCACCTGAAAGGGGTTCTGGCAAGTTGAGATGTGGAGAGCTCTATTGTAGTTTTGTTGGAAATAGGGGAGGCTTTCATCCCATGTCCATGGATTCTTGAGTTTTACATGTGCAGAATGTGTACGATCATCCTATTGACTACCCATGTTTTTCCATCAGTTTGGGGGTGGGAGGTCGTGGACTTAGTAAGCTTGGTATCTAGCATCGACTAGAGGCTTTACCAAAATGTACTCAGGAAATTTTTGTCTCGATATGAGATTACGGAATGTGGGGTCCAAAAGTGTACCTACACTCGTTCAAAGGAGATCTTAACAATGGATTTTGATGCGATACTCTTCTTGCAAGCCACCAAAATGGCCATCTTAAAGAATATATAGATGACCATGAAAACACTATCATTTCCATTCTTATTAGAAGGAAGGACTAACATGTAATCAATGGAGATGGATTCTAAGGCTGAGTAGGAGTAGGAATACATGTATATAGGTCTTTCTTCTTGATGATCGGTTTGTCAAGGCCGCAGGAAGTGTAGGATCTGATGTACCTCCCAACGTCCTGTCGAAGGTTCGGCCGATAAAAATATTTGTACAACATCGCCATTGTTTTCTCTACTCTAAAGTGTCCAATGACTTGACTGTAGTGTGCCTCCAAAATAATCTTGACATGCTTGCTTGAAGGAACACAGAGTTGTCCCGGGTCACATAACAGTGCACGTTGGAGGTGAAAATTTGGAACTTGCTTACCTTCCAAGAGCATCTGGTATGTATTGCCGAATTTTTTATCGCTCTTGTAAATATGCAACCACCACAAAGTTTTGTGTCCACAAAATTTGAACATAGTGGTCAGTGCCATGACCGAAAACTGGTTGAGGTAGTCTAAAACATTATTGGTGCTTCCCTTCTTATACTTAATGTTCAAATGGAACTTTTGCAGGTATGTGGACAATTTTTTATAGCGATCATTGTGCAACTTACCTTGTGTTTGTATGAACTGTAGTAGTCAATGGCCTGTGTGGATGTTTGTTTCCTTCCCCAAAATGTAATGCTTCCATTGTTAGAATGCCTACACAATGGAGTACATGTATTTGTCATAGGTGGGATTCTTTCAAATTATGTTTGAAATTGTCTCACTGTGATATGCCACTAGATGCCCCTACTAAGTAAGAACTCCACCAATAACATAGTCAAAGGCATATGTGTGAATCTCAAATGGTTGTTCCAGGTTTGGTAATGTGAGAATTGGTGCAGAACATAGGCAATGGGTGGACTTGGAAATCGCCTTCTATTGGGATTCAAACCAAAATAAATTTTCTTTTTCTCTTCCCTTGGTGACTTTACTCAAAGGGAAAGTGATATGAGAGAACCCCAACATGAACCTGTTGTAGAAATTGGCAAGACATAAAAGTTTCATAGCTTTGTTAAAGTGGTTTGGGCTAGCCAATCTCGAATAACTTGTATCTTGGTTGGGTCTCCATTCACACCCATCTCATCAATGATGTAACCCAAATATTGAACTTGTGTCATATCAAAAGTGCATTTCTCCAAATTGGCATGCAATTTCTGATGTTACAGGGTTTCGAGGACTTGTTGAATATGGTGGAGGTGATATTCCTAACTCTGGTTGAAGATCAATATGTTGTCCAAATATACTACCATAAATGAGTTGATGAAGGGTCACAAGATGTCATCCATCAACCTCATGAAGGTTGAGGGGGCCTTCATCAACACGAAAGCCATGAAAAACCATTTGAAAAGGCCCTCTTTGGATTTGAAGGAAATATTCCACACATCAAAGGATTCAATTGGTACCTGGTGATAACCATAATTCAAGTCAATCTTGCTGAAATATTCCCCCCCTTGAGCTGGTCTAGAAGTTCATTAATCTGTTGGATTGGGTAGCTATTCTAGATAGTGATCAAGTTCAATGCCTGATAGTTAATACAGAATCTCCAGGTCCCGTACTTCTTCTGTTTCAACAAAATCCGACTCTCACAGGGTGATGAAATTGGATTGATGTTCCCTTTCTATAAAAAACCATGAATTTGCCTCTTCATTTCATCATTCTCTAGAATAGAGCATCGATTGATCGGTCTGTTGGGTAACCGTGAGGGTGGGGTTAGATTGACGAAGTGATTGACATGACAATGTACATGTACCTCTGTGGGTGAGGTGAATATGTCACTGTAATCCTCCACGATCTTGTCCATATGTTGTTCTCGTGCGAAGGAGCCCCGTCTAGAGTCCTTGGATGTGGCCATAATATTCTTCTTTCCCTGTGGGAGAATAACAAGGAAGAAAAATTTCCCGGTATGGGAAATGATCTTACTGCATTTCTTCGCAGAGATGAAAGAGATGGCAATCAGTGGAACTACCTATAGTATCCAGTATAACTTATTTCATAAAGTAATAATAGCAGTGTGAGGCCTAGAATCATACAGGACGCATCGACAAGTATGGTTGGCCTAATAACACATCACAAACTTAAATAGGAGAAACATCACATAGTACCTCATTTGTGAAGGGCTTAATGCTATAGGGAAGGCAACACTATTGGGTGACATGAAGATCTCTTCCTTAGTGAAGCCACCCGATGGTGTATGACTGGAGGTGTGTTGTGGTCATCGTGTTGAAGCCCTAGAGGATGTCTGCTTTAAACATTAGAGCCACCGGTCGGGACAAGACGACTCCTTTTCAGTTTGGTATGGTGGCTCGTATTTGGTTAAAGGACAATTTCGGATAACTAAATGGGTTGGTGATGGGTTGATTTGGATGAGTGGAAATGGGACTAAATTAACTGAAATAAAACTATCTAATTTAAACTAAATACTGATAAAGAAATTCTAACACTAACCCGGGTAATTATATGTGAATACGACTTAAGATTGTTCCAATTTAACAATAACCATGAAAATGTATTATTATTTAAATTGAAATGTGCAGAAACAAATAAAGATAACTCTGTTTAAGAAATTAAACAGAGTTGTATTAACATATTGCATTCATCATAACATATCATCTACATATACTTATGGAAGATAACGTTTCAATTATACTCAGAAATGATATATAAAAAGAAACGTTGTGAAAACCAAATATATATAAATGATAGCAAATTTTAAAGCGAATATCATAAGACAAAAGAAATCAATAGTGAACAGATAGAAATACCTCATTCATCTTGAAGACTTTCAAATGAAATCTGATACTCTAATCCAGTAACTCTGATGCAAAATCAAATTCCAAGGTACAAAAATGCAACACTTCAAAGATAATTCCGCATAAAAATCACCAGATGTGATCCTTTTAAAAATATATTAAGCCAATGGAGTACAGAAATGTAATCTCCAAGTCAAAAATATTAAGATCGAGGACCCCTCTCTAAATGCATGAGAAGGGTTTAAATACTACTTAGCTAAATCTAAAAATAGTCTATTACAAAAATTAAGGATTCGGTTTAATGACCGTCCTTTTCCTAGGCTAAAATACAGTAAAATTAAAACTAAATCTAACTATCTATGAACTTGATATTTAAACTTGCAGGCATCTAGCATAGTTTTGAGAAGATGTGGTTGACCGACTTCAGAATTCAACTGTCCTGAAAAGACAGAGTCGGCAAGTGTAGGCACAATCTTCTCTGTAGAATTGATGATACAATTAAGCGCACTGTGATGACTGTGTGGCTTCACCATGTACGTCCAGTATGAGTCTCATTTTAATCTTGTTAGCCCTTGGATTGATTTTTCTCTTTCTTCTGCCTTTTGCCTCCATTCTGTTTGCAGTTGATGTGCCTGTGGGAGATATCCTGGAACAGTTTCTGAAATCAAATTAGCTTTGTGTAAATTATCATTTACACAATCCGTAAGAGTGTTTGATGCTGTAGCCGCCTCTGCTGCTGCCTTCTCTGCCCTTCTGATTTGTTCATCCCAGTTATTAAAAAGTATTTCTTTATGATTTTCATTAATAATGGGTGCACCAGCTTTTCTTCCTTCTTCTATTTTTTGCCATACCAAATAATCATTGATCTTTTCATTAATCAAATCATAATCATTTCGTAAATCTATGACATGATTTGTGATTTTATCACTCTCTTGGCAAAAAGAATTCCATTGCAAGATTTTTTGGCATAAAACTTCCTCTTGTTGCAGTAGTTGATTGTTTAAAGAGATAGTTTCTGAAATGAATTCTGGAAGCTTAGGATCATATTTATGCTGATCTTGGATAATCTGTATTTGTTTGTCTTTATCAGCCAAGCTTTTTTGATGTCCTATTTGCATTTCTTGAAGTTGTTGTTGTAATTCTTCAAGTTTCAATTGTGCTTCCTTATTGGCTTGTACCTGTTGCAATTGTTGTTGTAGAACTTTTATCTGTTCTTCTTTTTCATTCAACAAAAGTTGTATCTCAAATTCTTTGTCAATTGTTGCAGAAGCATAAGCTCCTGTCATTTGAGATAACTTAGCGAGATTATCAGTAGGTTCTGTGGCAGGATCCTTCCACAAAACATCTAGTTGTTCTGCTTCAGTAGCAATTGAACTTTCTAACTTTCTCTTTTTTCTCTGTTTCTTCACTACTGCTTTATATTTTGGGCTGTAGAATACATCTAGAGGAGGAATGTCCTCTACATTAAGTACAATTTCAGAGGATGGTGTTATTGGTATGTGCTTAGTCACTGTGACGGTGTTGCTTGTTCCTGTGTTCAAAACTTTGGTTGTTTGGACAGGGGTCTGTACATTCTGTCCTTCTACATTAATCAATTGGTTAAAACTTTCCCATTCTTTGTCTAACTCAATGATGACTGGATATTGCTGTACATTGGTTGGAGGAGGATTTTTCTGTTGAGAAGTCAAAATTTGCTGTTGAGTAAGTTCTTTTGATTGTGCAGAATCTTTCATGGATTCTTCCATTTTATCTTCCTTTTCATTAGACTTATTGGAATGTTCAGAAGTCTCTCTGTCAGATTTAGATTTAGATTTATCTGTACTTGAACTGCCGTTAAGACTAACACTAGGAGTTTTCTCCCTTGCGGGCTCTAAGCGTAGATTTTCCAAAGGAATAGGAGTTAGTCTTCTTTCTCTGTAAAGTTTGAATTCCTGGAATTCCTCTGGAGATAACTGCATTTGAGCTGAATTCAAAACTTCTTTAAATGAATTTCTTGCTTGGAACATATCATCAAAAAGATCCTGTTCCCCGAAAAATTCCCTTACTCTCATTGCATTGGTAAAATTCTTAACAATATCATTTCGATCGAATAACCTTCTCGAAAATTTGAACAGTTGTAGGCATGTAATGTTGCCTATCTCTTGGAATGCATGACCAAAATCGAACAGTGAAAATGTTCCACAGTTTACGGGAAATTGTGGCCAAATGCCTTTTTTCTTCTCTTTTAATTCCTTTGTTAAACCCCCTTGGCCACAGGTCTGATAAGCAATTTCCCGAGCTACAAGTCTATCTGGAATATATAGGGGTAAAACATGGGGGGAAGCAGAACTTCCAAAAACCCTAATATAAGTGAACAATTCTTCTCCAAACCATCTCGCGACGGGGAGAATGTCAACCTCTATTTCTGGGGATAACCTTGGGGCATCCTTATTATGCAATGTTCTGTACAATGGCAGCATTACACCATGGCAAATTTGATAAAAATGGGGGACAAACTTAGACTCCCATAGTTCCTTATGATACACATGAATAGGCAAAGGATCGTGGATAGTCCATTGCCAACCCATCACAGGGAATTTAGAGACATAACAGATAGCGTCCATGACATAAGAAGATAAATAAAAAGGCGGATAAATCCGCTGAGAAACATTTCGCTTGGACCGGTAGTGAAAAATGGCAGTGGTCAAATTATCAGATAAGATTTTGGCCCAGTCTACAATTGTAGAATTAACGGCCGCATTCAACAAAGGGAGCCATTCAGGCAAGATCATATTTATGTCAGGCTTTCCAAAAAGCCTGCATAACATGGCAGCAGTGAAACAATAAGGAGAGGTAAGTGAACCCGTGCTGTACATACCTTGTTTGTTTTTCTTTAATGGTTCACTTCTTTTGGTCCACTCCTTTGTGCATTCTAACAAATTTGCATGTTCTCTGGCAAAATCTTCCATGAATTGTTTATTGTAAGTCGCGTGAGGTTCCGGCAACTTATACATTAGTCTCAAATCTTCCGTGGTGAATGACCCGATTAGCTCTTGAGCTGGAGTTCTGAATTGTCTGTCTGAAATATCGGTGCTGTCCAGCACCCATTTCACCATGTCCGTATATGGGAGAATCCTTGGCCTTGCCGCTATCCTATGTAGAAATGAACAAGCCAGTTCTTTGAGGGTTGCTTCAGATGTATTACTAGAACCTGGTGTAGCCGTAACTTTTAATACCACAGGATTTTCTTCCTCCAGCAAATTATACATTCCTTCCCAAGTGCATATACCGTCATCCTTATTGAAAGCGGTGTTTGCATATAGTGAAGCCATTTCTCTGTTTTCAGAATTCGAGCTCTTCTCCTTCTTACCCATAATGTTCTATGAAAGCTTTGTATAGACGTTTGCTCCTTCGTGCCTGCGTTTTACGAGTTAAATGAGAGTAATGGCATGAGAAAGGTGATGAGATTGTTTTAAATGCGAAGGCGGATGAAATATATTATTTTAACATGAAATGACTTTCAATCAAAACAAAATCTCATTTACCATTAATTGTCAATCCATTCATTTAATCCAATCATTAAAGCGCATAACAGATATTGATATATGGGAAGATTGTCTTTGAACAACGCGCTTTTATGAATCTGCGACATTGCGATCTGCGATTTGCTGCGCAATATCGCAATATCGCAATGTCGCAATATCGCAATATCGCAAAATGAAACCATCGCAATTTTATAAATAGCGCAAATTGTGAAATAGCGCAAAAGCGCACATCGCAAATCTCGCAAAAGCGCAAAATTGTAAATAGCGCAAAAGGTATTCGTTTAACATTTCTGTTTTCTGCGCTATGCGATCTACGACCAATATGTTTATTGTATAGGCTTTTTGGGATCGCATTATCGCAAAAGCGCAAAATCGCATTTTCAGTTTTATAAAAGATATATACCATTTTGTGATGGATGCGCTATTTTGTTTAAAGAACAATTTTATTGTAATCTATCATAAACCTAAGTGTTTCTTAATGTTCTTTCTAAGGGATTTCTCTATGTTTATGATAGAAAGTTTTATTCGAAAGGAAAAACAAATCCTAATTTATTTTTTGGATTTTTTAACTAAGGGTCCCCATTTATTTAGTATTATTACTAATATTAAATAAAAGGGGGGTTGTTGCTGGTCACAACAATTGGCGATTCACTGAAAGAAACAGTTATCTCTGAAAAAATAAAATGAACACTCTATCTTTAGTAAGTAAAGATTTTTAAAGACAATGAAAACTATCTTAGGATAATTCAAATAAAATGTAACTATGAAAAAGAAATAAAAATCATTCACAATTTCTTTCTAATTCCTTAAGAACAAAATCATTTTTGGGTTATCTCAAGCTTTGATTGGTGTTAATAATGAAGTAAGTGGATTTCTCCAAGTTTTGGTTTTATAATATACTCTATTGTCATAGGTATTGCCTCTGCTGCCAGCAAACGTTCATAGTCTCAACAGGGTTACCTTTAAACCATTAACTTTTCATTGTCCCATCCAACTAAAATTATGACTTTTTAAAAGATAAATTCATAAGACATATTATCTCATGTTTTTGTCTTTTACTTATTTTATTTTTAAGAGCCATTGTTCTGGTTTGGTAGCCAGTTAATAACAATGCCATTCACTAGTTATAATTAAACTGAACAAGCTGGCTCGTGATGAGACCCCTTGTCTTATGTTTATAAGCCATTACCCTATTTTGGTATGCAGTATTGGTAATGTCAGTTTTATTACTCCCTATGAACATGGTAAGTCAGCTCATAATGAAACCTCTTATCTCTTAAATTTTCATATAATTTCTTAGAATTACATTCTAAAAAATCACAACTTAAATGGATGGGGTGAAATAGTTTTATCCTTAAGAATCAATGGATGACAATTTTCAGAGTTTTTTTAGTTCCAAAACTTTGAAAAAATATTTACTTTTATAGATAACCTTTCTCTGCTCAATAAACTTATAATGATTTACATTCTCTTCAAATTTTCAAAAGATCATGCAAATGATTGAAATAATCTTTCAAAGTTTAACATCTTATTTTAAACTATCCAAAAACTGTGATCATTCCTTTAAAAATTCTTATTTACACAAAATAAATATTTATAATATTTTTTCTAAGAAATTTTCCTAAATGGAAAACAGTCAATTATAGACCTATTAACAACTTTTATTTGCAAAAACAATCAAAAACTTTGCAGAAAGGAATATGTACAGTTTAAGAAGGGGTTACCTCCTTATGAAAAGAATTTCTTCAAGATAAGCCCATTTACAAGAAGAGATTCTCTCTTACCTGTTAGATCTTGGAGTATGAATGTATTTGAGCCTATCTTCTCAACGATCTGAAATGGTCCAAGCCACATTTTCTGAAACTTGGTATGTTTACCTTTTTCTTCGTGTGCTTTATCCCATTTCAGAACAAGATCACCAATTGACAAAAATTTTGAGCCGGTAGAACTTGCATCAAAAAAATATTTTACAAGCTGTTGATGTTTTTCATGAATAATTTTTGCTTTATCTCTATCTTCTTCTAGTTTAAGGATTTAATCATATCTCAATTGAATGGATGAAGAAGGATTTTCTTCAATAAAATACACTAGGGCTAATGATGGAAGAGTAAAATTTGATAGTATCACAGCTTCTTTTCCATAAACTAAATTGAAAGGTGAAGTCCCTATTGAAGCTTTTTCAGTGATACGATCAGCCCATAATGCAAAGATTAAAGACTTGTGCCAATTCTTTTGATTTTGATAAATGGTCCTTTTAATGATTTTGATAATATTTTTGTTAGTGGATTCAGCCAGACCATTACCTTGTGGATAATAATTTGCTGAATATTTTAATTTAAAACCTCTTTTGACTGCAAATTCTATTAAACTATTTCCAGAGAAGTAAGATGCATTATCAAAGACTAGAGCATTAGGTACACCAAACCTGGTTATGATGAATTGATCTATGAAATCAATAATTGCATCAGAATTGGCTACCTTCAATGGGATTGCCTCTACCCATTTTGTAAAGTAATCAGTTGCAGTAAGGATGTACTTGTGTTGTTTGGAAGAATGAGGTACTATCTCACCAATAATTTCAAGCCCCCATTGTTCGAATGGTTGCTCAATAGTCACTGGTTGCAAAGGAAAAGCTGGTTTCCTTTGTCTTCCACTTGTAGTTTGACAAATTCGGCACTTCCTTACGTAATCATGCGTATCTTTAAAAAGGGTAGGCCAATAATAACCAGCACGAATTATTTTGTGAGCTATGGTATCACCTCCAAAATGACCTCCTGCTGGTCCATCATGCAACTCCTGCAAAACCTTTTCAGCTTCAGTCTTTTCAAGACATCTTAATAAGATTGAATCATAATTTTTCCTAAATAACACATTATCAATGATCTCATATTTAATAGCCTTTAACCTTAAAGCGTGTTTACTCTTATAGCTGAGATTAGAAGGAGCATACTCATTTTTCAAGTAATAGATAAGATCAACATACTGAGATTCGGAATCTGTAACACTTATCTGACTTACTTGAATATCTTGATTTGAATCTTGATTTTCTGGTATGTTATGAGCTCCTGCCAATAATCTGCAAAAACCTTGTCCTCTAACAATCTTAGCTGGTTTTATATCAATATCATATTCTTGCAAGGCTGTTACCCAGTTAGCTCTCTTTTCTCCTACTTCTTTTTTAATTAATAATTGCCTCACTACAGAGAATGGGACAATGATTTTTGTATGTGTTTTCAAGAGAAAAGGTCTGAAATATTTGATTGATTTAAACACAGCAAAGGCTTGTTTTTCAACATCGGAATAATTAAGCTCAGCTCCTTGCAGATTTGAGCTAAAGAAAGAAATTGGTGCCTCAATTTTCTGATCATTGAACTGTGTTAAAACAGCTGCATAAGATGTTTCGGTGGCCAAAGTATACAAAGTAAAATCTTTAGAAAAATCCGAGGTATTCAATGTTGGTGCATTAATGATCGCTTGTTTGATTGCCTCAAAGGCTTCTTTCTCTTTATGCCCCCATTTGAATACTGAATTCTTCTTGATCATATTTTGCATAGGTAAAACAATTAAAGAAAAATCAGGAATGAATCTTTTAACAAAATTGATCTATCCAAGAAATGATTGCATGGATTTTTTGTTATGAGGTAAAGAAATATCAGAAATTTCTTTCACTCTATCTGGATCAATATATATACCATCTTTTGACACAACAAATCCCAAGAGTTTTCCTTCACCCAAAGCAAAGAAAGATTTCTTTGGATTTAAGGAAATACCAAATCTTCTACATCTTTCAAATATTTGCTTTAAATCATGTAGATGATTGGCTCTCTTTTTTGAAAATACTGTTATGTCATCAAGATAAACAACAACTGATTTATTGATCAGACCTTTAAATACTATGTCCATGGCTCTTTGGAAAGTTGCTCCTGCATTTATTAGACCAAAAGGCATTTTCTGATAAGCATAAGTTCCCCATTTTGTTCTAAAAGTTGTTTTCAATCTGTCATCTGGATGAACTAAAACTTGATTATAGCCTGAAAATCCATCGAGAAAGGACATAAGTTCAGAACCAGCTACCTTTTGAAGTATATGTTCCATGGTTGGCAATGGGAAATTGTCTTTTAAACATGCCTTGTTTAAATTTCTGAAATCAATACAGATTCTTATATCACCATTCTTCTTCCTTACAGGTACCATATTGGAAACCCAATTGGAGTGCCTGACAGGAAAAATGATTTTGGCTTTTAAGAGTTTATTAAGTTCTGATTTGATTTGACTTTCAAGATTTGGATGAATCTTTCTCAACTTCTGTTGAACAGGTTTAATATCAGGAAGCATTGGAATTGTGTGTTGAATAACCGAAGTATCATACGTTTTTAAATCATCATAATTCCAAGCAAAAACGTTTTTATATTTGTTCAAGAGTTTAATGAAAGCATTCCTTTCCTTTGGTGTTAAATTGAGTCCTAAATTAACGTTTTGAGGTTTAGAATCAGAACCAAGATTTACTAATTCAAACTTCAAAGTGGAACTTTGAAGTTTAGCATTAGTGACTTTCTTGAATCTGTCTTTAATATCATATAAATCCTCTAATTTAACAACAGATTTTGGAATGGGATTTTCATTACCTTTTGAAACAATTTGTAAATCATGATCATTCTCATCAATAATTTTCTCATCATATGATTTCTTTGAAGTCATGAAATTTAAAATATCTTGATCATGATAGAAAACTCTCCAATTTGTGACATTATCTGGGACAGATGGGCGAAAAATCAATTTTGCAGAAAACCTATCAGGACTGCAATCTTCAGCAGGAAGGAGTTTAGATGCAACATTAGCTAAAAAGTCAGCTGATGTATTTTGATTCCTAGGAATAGGAGAAATATTGAATGCTAAAAAATGAGTGGTAAGATCTTGTACTAGGGTTTGATAGTGTTTAAGATGTCTTGAAAGGCAATGAATAGTATTCCTAACTTGTTTTATGACAATTTCGGAATCACCAAAGACTTTCAAGTATTTAACATCTAACCCTATAGCTTTATAAAGTCCTTGAACCAAGGCTTCATATTCTGCGGTATTGTTCGTGCACTCAAATTCTAACCTATATGATAGCATGGTTTTCTCTCCATATGGATCAATTAAGATCATCCTGCTCCAGCTCCATCACTAGACTTTGATCCATCAAAATATAATGACCAAAATAAAGATTTATCTATTGACTTATCTATAATTACATTAGAAATATTTACAATTCTGGAAGAATCGGATTGTGAAAAATTTTCTATTTGAGAAACAAAAGTATTTACAGAAAAAGGTGATTCAGGTGCTTCGAAGTTTCCAAGAAATGATTCAGCAGAATAACCTCCGAGAATATTGTTGTTGAATGCCACAGGCTCATTAGGTTGTTCAAATTCAGTGACAGTGTGCGTCATATGTTTTTCTCGTTCAACTTTGATTTGATTTGGTTTCCCTTTGTAGGGAAGCCACATATGTGAATAATCAGTTGCGATATAACCATTAAGTTTCACAGACCAGTCCCTGCTTAAGATTAATCCATAGAATTCAGGAATATCTACAATCAAAATATCAATTCTTTGGACAATCCTAGGATCAGAAGCTAATCTGATAGTAACTGAATTGATTTCTCCTACAACTTGAACTTTAGAGCGATCTAATTGAACGATATGAACTGCTGATTTCTGTGGTTCGATATTCAATTTGGCACAGATAGAAGTAGGCATTATATTGGAGGAGGCTCCAGAATCAATCAAACAATTGTGCAGATTTTTATTGTACATCTCATAAGTCAAAAGAAAAGGAGGAGTTTGAGAATTTGAATTTTCCCCAATGAGCACAGTATCAGTAGCATCTACCTTATCTGGTGGCTTACCAGTTCCTCTTGCTGCTTTTGCAACTACACCGCTTGGTAAAGGAGCAATTGGTGTAGCATTTAATTCTTTCAATAACAACTTCTGCTGGTGTTTCAATTTGCTGAGTTCATGTAAGGAAATGTTAGCTTTGATCTTTTTCATGTCCTCGACAATGTTGTATTCCATAGGATCTGACACTACTAAAGTCTTTGTTGTTGATGTAGGAGGATTAGAAGAGGATGGCTGATTTTGAGTAGGTAATGGAGAAGTTTTCTTTACAGGGGATTTGTCTTTGGTACTTGGAGTTGTAATTTTATTTTTAGGAACTGTTTGCACTGGTTCCGATATAGATTTACTCCTAGTACTTACAGGCATAGCTTCTTCATTATCAGAATTAGGGAGAATAAAATCCCACATTCCATGCAATTCAACTATTTCTTCATTCTCATCTTCCTCATCTGATACTAAAGATGTATCTTCTTCTTCTTCCTCTTCTTCTGATTCTGCATTAGAGATTGCATTAGGAGGTTTAGATTCAACTTGGTTTCTTTTGAAATTTCGGAATGGTTTCTTGGTAGAAGTTTCAGCTACTTGTTTTTTAATTTCAACCATTTCATTTGACATGGTTTTAAGAACTTTCTGTAAACCTTCCATGTCGTATGGGTCTTTGGCCTTTTTCTTTGAATCATCTTTGAAGTTGACTTTCTTTGATTTCCTTTCCTCAATAGCATTTTTCTTTTCTAGAGAAATAATTCGTTTCTCTACTGCAATAGCCTCTTTCATATTCTCGGCTAATGTAGGTTTTGCAGCTCTATCTACAAAAATTGCTATGTTTGAGGGTAAGGCAGTTATGTACCATTCACTTCTGACTTGTTCACTAGGCCTTGAATCTATGTGAATTTTGTTCAAAAGTTTGTTGAATCTAGCGTTGAATTCTTTAATGGGTTCCTTGGGTTCTGCTTTCAAATTTGAGAGATCGTTGATTAAAGTAGCTATTGATCTGTCATCTCCAAATTTGGTTAAAAAATGATCTGCAAAAATGGCCCAACTTGTTATGGATCCAGAAGGTAATGAAAAGTACCATGATCCTGCTGCTCCTTGAAGAGTATAAAAGAATAGTCTGACTACAACATCTTCATGTGTGACTCCATTCAAATTTACAGCCAGCATAAAGTTATTGATATGTTCTTCAGCTTGAATGTTAAGATCTGGACTAAATTTTGGAAGCCATTTTCCAGGATTGTCTGGTAAATCATGTAAAGGTGCAGCCATGTTGACTGCCCCTGGAGTAGCCCATGGTCTAGCCATTATTGGAACAACTATTGGAGGAGTAGTAGAAACTAGTGGTGTTTGAATAGAAGTTGTTGGAATAGATGATGTTGAGATTGATGATGATTGAGCAGATGATGATTGAGGAGATGATGCTTGAGGAGATGATGTGGAAAAAACTGTACTTTGTTGAGTTGGGATTTTGGAAACAGGTATTTGAATATTAGATGTTGAACTTATATCACTTACTGATTCCGATTGAGTTTTTCTTGTCTTGACTCTACTAGGTAAAGGGAATTCTTTCGGAGAAATACCAAGTTTTTCACTTTGAAGCCTAGTGAGAGGTTTTGAAGAGACAAATTTTGAGGTTACACTACCTTCAGATATTTCAGACTCTTCTAGAGATAATGAGAATCCTTTCAATTTATGAGTTAAATCTTGAACTTCAGGAGACTCGGGATTTTGATTGTCTGAATATTTTGAGATTTTGGTAGTGGGTGTATGAATATTCTTCGCAATTTCTTCTATAGGATTTTGTATTTCAGAAGAAATTGAAGAAGTTGATGAGGGTGTTTTGCTCTCAGAATGGCTTGTGGATAAATATTTACTTGCCATTCATAGCTCATGCCCTCCTTCTAGCGCCAAAAATGTTGAAGCCTAGAAAATCTCTGCTTCAAACATTGGGGAAAACCACCCGGTCGGGACCTTAGGACAGCTCCTTTTCCGTTTGGTATGGTGGCTCCGACTGGATTTAAAGGACCAGTTTCCTTATAACTAATGGGTTGGTGATGGATTGATTTGGATGAGTGAAAATGGGATTAAATTGACTGAAATAAAACTATCTAATTTAAACTAAATACTGATAAAGAAATTCTAACACTAACCTGGGCAATCATATATGAATACAACTTAAGATTATTCCAATTTAGCAATAACCATAAAAATGTATTATCATTTAAATTGAAATGTGCAGCAACAAATAAAGATAACTCTGTTTAAGAAATTAAACAGAGTTGTATTAACATATTGCATTCATCATAATATATCATCTACATATACTTATGAAAGATAACATTTCCATTATACTCAGATATGATATATATAAAGAAACGTTATGAAAACAAATATCTGTAAATGATAGAAAATTTTAAAGCAAATATCATAAAACAAAAGAAATCAACAGTGAACAGATAGAAATACCTTATTCATCTTGGAGACTTTCAAATGAAATCTGATACTCTAATCCAGTAATTCTGATGCAAAAATCAAATTCCAAGGTACAGAAATGCAACACTTCAAACATAATTCCGCATAAAAATCACCAGATGTGATCCTTTTAAAAAATATATAAGTCAGTGGAGTATAGAAATGTAATCTCCAAGTCAAAAATATTAAGATCCAGGACCCTTCTCTAAATGCATGAGAAGGGTTTAAATACTACTTAGCTAAATCTAAAAATAGTCTATTACAAAAATTAAGGATTCGGTTTAATGACCGTCCTTTTCCTAGGCTAAAATACAGTAAAATTAAAACTAAATCTAAAAATAAAGACTATTAACTAACTATTTATGAAATTGATCTTTAAACTTGCAGGCATCTAGCATAGTTTTGAGAAGATGTGGTTGGCCGACTTCAGAATTCAAATGTCCTGAAAAGACAGAGTCGGAAAATGTAGGTGCAATCTTCTCAGTAGAATTGATGATACAATTAAGCGCACTGTGATGACTATGTGGCTTCACTAAGTATGTCCAGTAAGAGTCCCAATTTAATCTTGTCAGCCCTTGGATTGATTTTTCTCTTTCTTCTGCCTTTTGCCTCCATTCTGTTTGCAGTTGATTCACCTCTGGGAGATACCCCGGAACAGTTTCTAAAATCAAATTAGCTTGTGCAAATTATCATTTACACAATCATTAAGAATGTTTGTCGCTATAGCCACCTCCTCTGATGCCTTCTCTGCCCTTCTGATTTGTGCATCCCAGTTATTGAAAAGTATTTCTTTATGGTTTTCATTAATAATGGGTGCACCAGCTTTTCTGCCTTCTTCTGTTTTTTGCCATACTAAATAATCATTGATCTTTTCATTAATCAAATCATAATCATTTCATAAATCTACGACATGATTTGTGATTTTATCACTCTCTTGGCAAAAAGAATTCCATTGCAAGATTTTTTGGCATAAAACTTCCTCTTGTTGCAGTAGTTGATTGTTTAAAGAGATAGTTTCTGAAATGAATTCTGGAAGCTTAGGATCATCTTTATGCTGATCTTGGATAATCTATATTTGTTTGTCTTTATCAGCCAAGCTTTTTTGATTTCCTATTTGCATTTCTTGAAGTTGTTGTTGTAATTCTTCAAGTTTCAATTGTGCTTCCTTATTGGCTTGTACCTGTTGCAATTGTTGTTGTAGAACTTTTATCTGTTCTTCTTTTTCATTCAACAAAAGTTGTATCTCAAATGCTTTGTCAATTGTTGCAGAAGCATAAGCCCCTGTCATTTGAGATAACTTAGTAAGATTCTCAGAAGGCTCTGTGGAAGGATCCTTCCACAATACATCTAGTTGTTCTGCTTCAGTAGCAATTGAACTTTCTAACTTTCTCTTTTTCCTCTGTCTCTTCACTACTGCTTTGTATTTTGGGCTGTAGAATACATCTAGAGGAGGAATGTCCTCCACATTAAGTACAATTTCAGAGGAGGGTGTGATTGGTATGTGCTCTATCACTGTGACTGTGCTGCTTGTTCCTGTGTTCAAAACTTTGGTTGTTTGTACAGGGGTCTGTACATTCTGTCCTTCTACATTAATCAATTGGTTAAAGGTTTCCCATTCTTTTTCTAACTCAATGGTGACTGGCTGTTGCTGTACATTGGTTGGAGGAGGATTTGTCTGTTGAGAAGTCAAAATTTGCTGTTGAGTAAGTTCTTTTGATTGTGCAGAATCTTTCATGGATTCTTCCATTTTATCTTCCTTTTCATTAGACTTATTGGAATGTTCAGAAGTCTCTCTGTCAGATTTAGATTTAGATTTATCTGTACTTGAACTGTCGTTAAGACTAACACTAGGAGTTTGCTCCCTTGCGGGCTCTAAGCGTAGATTTTCCAAAGGAATAGGAGTTAGTCTTCTTTCTCTGTAAAGTTTGAATTCCTGGAATTCCTCTGGAGATAACTGCATTTGAGCTGAATTCAAAACTTCTTTAAATGAATTTCTTGCTTGGAACATATCATCAAAAAGATCTTGTTCCCCAGAAAATTCCCTTACTCTGATTGCATTGGTAAAATTCTTAACAATATCATTTGGGTCGAATAACCTTCTTGAAAATTTGAACAGCTGAAGGCATGTAATGTTGCCTATCTCTTGGAATGCATGAACAATATCGAATAGTGAAAATGTTCCACATTTTACGGGAAATTGTGGCCAAATGCCTTTTTTCTTCTCTTTTAATTCCTTTGCTAAACCCCCTTGGCCACAGGTCCGATAAGCAATTTCCCGAGCTACAAGTCTATCTGGAACATATAGGGGTAAAACATGGGGGGAAGAAGAACTTCCAAAAACCCTAATATAAGTGAACAATTCTTCTCCAAACCATCTTGCGATGGGGAGAATTTCAACCTCTGTTTCTGGGGATAACCTTGGGGCATCCTTATTATGCAATGTTCTGTACAATGGCAGCATTACACCATGGAAAATTTGATAAAAATGGGGGACAAACTTAGACTCCCATAGTTCCTTATGATACACATGAATAGGCAAAGGATCGTGGATAGTCCATTGCCAACCCATCACAGGGAATTTAGAGACATAACAGATAGCGTCCATGACATAAGCAGATAAATAAAAAGGCGGATAAATCCGCTGAGAAACACTTCGTTTGGACCAGTAGTGAAAAATAGTAGTGGTCAAATTATCAGATAAGATTTTGGCCCAATCTACAATTGTAGAATTAACGGCCACGTTCAACAAAGGGAGCCATTCAGGGAAGATCATATTTATGTCAGGCTTTCCAAAAAGCCTGCATAACATGGCAACAGAAAAACAATAAGGAGAGGAAAGTGAACCAGTACTGTACATACCTTGTTTGTTTTTCTTCAACGGCTCATCTCTTTTGGTCCACTCTTGTGTGCATTCTGACAAATTTGCATGTTCTCTGGAAAAATCTTCCATGAATTTCTTATTATAAGTCACCTGAGGCTCCGGAAACTTATACATCAGCCTCACATCTTCCGTGGTGAATGACCCGATTAGCTCTTGAGATGGAGTTCTAAATTTCCTGTCTGAAATATCGGTGCTGTCCAGCACCCATTTCACCATATCCGTATACGGGAGAATCCTTGGCCTTGCCGCTATCCTATGCAGAAATGAGCAAGCCAGTTCTTTAAGAGTTGCCTCAGACGTATTACTGGAACCTGCTGTAGCCGCAACTTTCAATACCACAGGATTTTCTTCTTCCAGCAAATTATACATTCCTTCCCAAGTGGATATACCGGCATCCTTATTGCAAGCGGTATCTGCATATAGTGAAGCCATTTCTCTGTTTTCAAAATTCGAGCTCTTCTCCTTCTTACCCATAATGTTCTATGAAAGCTTTGTATAAACGTTTTCTCCTTCGTGCCTGCGTTTTACGAGTTAAATGAGAGTAATGGAATAAGAAAGGTGATGAGACTGTTTTAAATGCAAAAGCGGATGAAATATATTATTTTAATGTGAAATAACTTTCAATCAAAAAAAAATCTCATTTACCATTAATTGTCAATCCAATCATTTTATACAATCATTAAAGCGCATAACAGATATTGATATATGGGAAGATTGTCTTTGAACAACGCGCCTTTATGAATCTGCGATATTGCGATCTGTGATTTGCTGCGCAATATCACAATATCGCAATGTCGCAATATCGCAATATTGCAAAATGAAACCATCACAATTTTATAAATAGCGCAAAAGTGCAAATTGTGAAATAGCGCAAAAGCGCACATCGCAAATCTCGTAAAAGCGCAAAATTGTAAATAGCGCAAAAGGTTTTCGTTTAACATTTCTATTTTTTGCGCTATGCGATCTGCGACCAATATGTTTATTGTATAGGCTTTTTGGGATCGCATTATTGTAAAAGCGCAAAATCACATTTTCAGTTTTATAAAAGATATATACCATTTTGCGATGGATGCGCTATTTTGTTTAAAGAACAATTTTATTGTAATCTATCATAAAATTAAGTGTTTCTTAATGTTATTTCTAAGGGATTTCTCTAAGTTTATGATAGAAAGTTTTATTTGAAAAGGAAAACAAATCCTAATTGATTTTTTGGATTTTTTAACTAAGGGTCCCCATTTATTTAGTATTATTACTAATATTAAATAAAAGGGGGGGTTGTTGCTGGTCACAACACCTTCTTGTTCTTGGTTTTGTGTTCTTGCTTCAGAAACCATACCTATGATTAGGGCATGTTGTAACCACTGTTACAGTCTTGCCAAATCAGCCTCCACTTCTCAAGAGACTGTGGCTGCCCTTCTTCTATCAAGTCTTTCCATACACCAGAAGTTTATGCCTGTCAGCGAAGTACTTGTAATTCGTAAGTCAATCAGGGTTTTCCATTCATTCAAGTCTGCTCTCCAAAAAGCAGGTTTCACACAATTCTAAGGATTTCATGGGCAAAAGTCTTCCTCTTGTTTTCATAACTAATTAATATAATTTACTCTTATCCCCAAAAGTGTTTCTTTGTCTCAAGGATATTAATTTCTCAGTGATCCATGAATCTAGTGGATTCCATAAGCACAAAACGTTAGTGGATTCCCTTTTAAGCCTAATTGCTGCTTTCTCCCATACATACACACATTTATCATATATACAAGTGCATTTCTAGTGCATTAGTGCTAAAATTTAATTTATTTATGAGAATTTAACAAACTTGAAAAAGCAAAGAAAGTTTTGAATGTGAAATATGTGAAATAGTAAATTTTGTCACTCATTTTCCCTATAAAATCTTCTTATAGTTCACACGATATTGAAATAAGATATTTCTCATAAATGTTTAAATTTTATCTCACTGTGGTTATATGCTTTTCCATGTTAAAAAAGCATTATATTTGACATGTCAATTGTGAAATCAGGATATACATCATACTGTCCATACATGCTTATAAAATAACAGTACTATGGCTATCTTGTAGAAAGTTTTTCTAACCTATCACTACATTAGTACATAGTACATTCATCTTAGGCACTTGAAAAATGGTTTTTGAAAAGAGACTATGGCAATGTGCTGCCTACCTGAAGACTCTGTGCAAAACATATCAGATCAAATCTAAAAAAATGAACAATAAAAACCTTGCATTGGAACAGGTGTCTGACAGAAGCAGTGACCGGAGAACATCATTTGAGTTCCAGTTGTGATGATTTTACTAATAGGGAGGACTAAAATTTCTCTACTGTATCACATGGTATCACATTTTTAATATGTCCCAATTGCAGTTCTTTGAACTCATTGCCAGAGGAGCAGTAGTGTTTGTAAATTCAGCAGAGGTTGGATGTTCTATATGTGATAGCTCTGTAAGGGTCCTTTTCAAAAGGGATTTGTGGAATCTGTTATCAAGAGAGGTGGCAATAGAAACGTATTTTCTAGTAGGATTGTAAGCCTGTACATTATTTAGACAGAAATTTGAGAACAAGACTTGCATATTTGATTTAGATGGCAGTATTTTTTGAAGATGCAATGCGGTCTAAAAGAGAACATATCAATCATGCCATTGTAGTTGGCTATCTAAGTGAAATTTTAATTGTTCTTTATTCATTAACCTCATGTTTCACAAATTTGATCTTTGTATATAGGACTGTTGGTGGTGTTGTGCATATATTGACAACTATCATTTTTAGTTCAATAAATTTTTTTAGACATAGATACAGCTGAAATGATCTAGTGAGATTTTGAATTATCAGTATTAATAGGTTATTGCATGTTGGACTAAGGATGGTGGAGGCATGAGTTGTATATTGTGTGATATATTTCTTGATCTGATTGGAAGGTGTGCATACATTGTTTACACCTTAGGTTTATTTTTCAAGAAGGCAGTATCTGACTCAAATGCACTAGTCTAAGAAAAGGCGCTGGATGCATTGATTGCAATTTACGTGCAACAGATGCAGATATTGGAAGGTATGTGTTCTTGAAAAGCATAGTGATCATTCAAGTTTATTAAAATGATGGTTTTAACTTTTAATGGTCATGTTTATTTGCTGATTGTATTTCTAGATACGATTAATATGCCAAGGAAGAAGTCCCAATGAGACAAGAAGTCGAGTAGTGTATTATTAACACTAGATTACAAAAACAAGCACAAAGAAATGAAACAAAGTAGTGCTTGCATTCATAGGATGAATACGTTTTTCCCCATTGGATAAATCAAAATATATACTAAGCCTAGTGACAGACCAATGGCCTTCCAACTACTTGAATCCCTGATCTTTCATCAACTAACTCTCTATTGGTATGGTTATTTAGTCATCTCAAACAATGTTTTATAGACTATAAATTCTCAAAAAAAATATGAGTGATTTTGAAGCCTGGAAGATGTCTGAAACAGTAGAGTGTGAACTAGTAAAGCTAAAAACCTAGATAGTATGAACTGAAGAAAGCCAAATTTTGTATTATAATAACCTCTCCATCTGAATCAATCCATTTGGTAAATATTACACCCTATCTCTGCTGCAATGGAGATCATTGCTCTAATTGAGGTGTATTGAGCCTGAGATAGCATTGCTCAAGGAGGGAAATCATACAACAGTTTGGAGAAGACCAAATTCATGCCCGAATTTCTAGGCTGGGACAGAGGCATGAATACCAAGAAGGTACTACAGAGGTTCCAACATGTTTTCCAAGGAGGTTCCAATTCATTAATTGTAGGTCCTCCAACACAGAAGTTGAGGGTATTAACTTTGGTTTGACAGGCCTAACAATTTAGGAATATGAGCGCTGAAATTGAGGCTATTACAATGCATTAATTGCAGTCAGATAGGCCTGAATTTCGAGGTCAATTCTGTGGGTTTATAGCATACATTTCAAGACCGATGTTGGACATGTTGTCTCATGGTGTTGGCATTGATGTCAACCTAGTAGTGATGATCCTCATGATGTCATCCTAGTAGCAGTGGTCCTCATGGTGCTATTGGTTCACATAGACTCATGGTGATGGAATTGATGTGGTGGCCCTTGTTTGTTTTCCTTAATTTGTGTGTCAGATGTATAATTTACATATTGTTAACTTCTGTTGGGTAAGTTACAGTAACAAATGATATGATTTGTCCACCATGTAGTTAAGCTATTATAGAAAATACAAAAAAAGGTAGCCTATACTATTGCTTTTGGTTTACTTCTGTTTGATCACGAAGAACATATTGTCCTCAGTGTCTCTACCCATATGGTGAAGCCTCCAACTACCTACAATTTTGTGTGGTAGGATAATTTGTGTACAGCAGCCACGTATCATCATGATCTTTATAATAAAATTCAGATGTTCATACCACATTCAAATTCATTCTACATTAATAGATCACCTTGCTGCATTGTAATCCTAAGTGATGAAGCAGATTTAACATTTTTCAAGGAAAATTACAAAGGGCAGACATCATCTAAATGTCAAAACCATTTAATAAATGAAAGGGGAGGGACAATGAAAAATTATAAAGAAAAAAAATGCAGGGTCAATCACACACACATACAGTCCAATTCAATCCTATGCTCACTCACAGCAGTGGATGATGAATCTTTGAGGATATACCTGTTGATCCTGGGCACGTGGTACCTGCTATTCCTGTGCTTGGGCAGATCCAAATCATTACAGTGCTAGATCTTCCACTACATATGAGAGTTAAGACCTTATAATTTGCTTACCCAATTCTCTTGGCCAATTTCTTTATCATAAATAGACAACACTTCACCTTACCAATCAGCTTCCTTCTATCAACAACAATTGATCATTGGTTTTGTGCAAAGGTCATGGTGACATGCTTCATGCATCACATTCCATTAGATTCCTTTGGAATGTGACCTTGGCTTCCTCTATCCATTTGAATAGATACATTTTTGTAAACCATTGAGTGACTTGATGCCTCTACATGCCTTATACCCCCATGGAAGCTACATATAAAAAGAAACCCTCTCAATAATATCACATTTCTTGGGGTGACCAAATAAAGGATGGCCTAACTCTTCATTGGGTCGACTTTGACTCCATCCTTATCAAAGGTATTCAAAGCTCTATTTTTTCAAAAGTGTAACTTGATTCTTTTGCAAAAATATAGTTTTGGGCCTCAGATAAGTTAAGATAATTTTATTAATGTCTAACGAATGACCATAAATAGGTCAATGGGGGGACTGAAGGTTACGACCAATATGAGTACAATGTTGAAGTGCAAAGGCAACTCCTATAAAATGACAAATCTAAATCTAGGAAAAAATGAAATGAAGTAAACAAGGATACAATAATAGGATATCGTCGATAGCCTCATAAACATGTATATAAATGGATCATGTATAATGCTAAGTGAATAAGTCTAGGGCTAGAGGTCGATGATGTCAATAATGTCTGAATCTAATAGTCGATGGCAGGGGGGGCAATAGTAGCACTGGCTCACTATCTGAGTAGCCTGGATCAAACGAGGAGTCTAGTTGCATGATCCTGGGGGATGTAGGAGAGAAGGATACTCATAAAATCCAAGGCCAAAAGACTGAAACTTTTGATAAGTCTTTGGTTGCTCTGCTGAGGTTGGGAAGGAACCCGTAACGGGGGGGGCTGTTCAGGAATTGCTTGGTACTAAAACCTCTTGCGCTCTAGGTGTCAGTGAATTGATTTGTTGTTTGACACCTCTACAATTATCTCGAGGGTACTAGTTGGCCTTCCTAAGGAGGGGTTGAGGGGAGAATCGAGGTCTCACTACTCTACTATCCAGAATACCCTAGAATTCAGTGCGTTTCTTGTTGCTCTGATCAACTGGATCAACCTAAAATTATGATGTGATCATCCTAATCACCCTCGAGTGAGGTGGGGTATGTAATATCTTTGATCTATGTCTAAATATCTCCCTAATGAAGAGGGTTAGGCATCTCTGGTCACGATACCATAAGAAGGTAGAAAGGTATCCTCTGAACTCTCTATTTAGGAAATGATACCGTCCTCTGATCTCATAGTATATGGGGCACCAAAAAATTTGGTACATCTCAGTCTCCGACTCCTATAGATGGCACAACTGGCAGACCCTGTTAGATCGTGGTATATGGTGATCCGACTCCACCCAAATTCGATGGATCCAACTCAAAGCTACCCTAGTGGGATCCTAAATGAGTGCATTTAGTGTCTACAAGTGTAGGAGTGGGAAAGGGATGAAGCCATCTTGCAGCTCCAAAAAATGCTCTAGTTAGAACTTAGAAGGAGACCTTTGGGCCAAGGCTCACCAAGGTGGTTGTCCGAGCGACCTGAATGTATAATTTTTAGATACCCTCTTTGATGGCCTGATTCAGTTTTTTCTAGAAGAGTAAGAGATAGGTTGGTCCATTAAGGGAAAAATTAAATGGAGGAAGGTGCTTTGGGGAGATGGTCATCGACTAAAAGAGCTAAGATGCCTCTGTGAACCATCCACGAGCACGACGTGAAGGGGTATCTGAAGTGATGGCCTCCGAAAAGGAAATTGCAAGATAGTGGTATTTCTCTCTCCTTATAACAGAATCTCGGTGAGCCCTAACTCTATAGAGGAAAGAGAAACGGAAAAAGACCTCAAGGCGAAATGGGTGGACCCCAAATTTTTCTTGAATAGTGGGTTGTAGAACTATGCGTTAGTAGCAGATGATACGTTGGAGAAGCAGGGACTAGACTCTCTCCATCATGGTCCAATCTGACTATAGTAAACTGGGTCCCCAAATATTGGAACCATAGAGGACCATGGGTCTGATAATAGCCTTCATGAGGTGGAGCTTGGACGAGATGTCTTGGAAATATGCTAGGAAACACTGTCACTTGATGAAGGCTAGATAAACCCATTTTGTATAGTCTTATATAGTTAACCCTATAATTATTTTAAAAATAATTAATTATTAGTAGTTAGCAAAAACAAATAAGTGTGCATAAACATTGTCACTCACTGAAGGCTAGATAACCGTAGCCTAGTATACTTATTTGAAGACCCTTCTCTAGGGAGCAGTTTTCCACTGACTTGAACTAGTTTCATTAGATGGGGTAATTATAGATCTTTTTTAGGGTGTTCTTGCCTCTCATAGAGTTTAAGTGAGATAATTCTGCATAAAATTTGGTTTTCCTTCTCTATGAGGTGGTTTAAAAGAAATGGATCAAGCCTAATGTCTAATGTTAAGTACTGTGCGCTCTAATATTGAAATTGATTCTTAACACAATTTTGTTTGTGCTTTCTCTTCTTATGGGGACTGATCCATGTGGTGAATTTCTAAATCTGTATAATTTATGCAGGTTCTTTCAGTAGGGAAAGCTTCATCCATACAAGCACATCCAGACAAGGATCTTGCTCGGCTTTTACATGAAGCACAACCAAAGAACTACAAGGACTCTAATCATAAGCCTAAAATGGCTTTAGCTCTTACTGAGCTTGAGGCCTTCTGTGGGTTTGTCAGTGCACAAGTAACATTTGTTTCCTTATATCAACTCTTGGGAATTTCCTCCCTGAATTCCTTAATTTGTCAAGCAATACTTTCACAAGTGCATTGTTTATTTTAGGCATTAGAAGGCCTCACAGTGACATGACACACTTCAAAGCCGTTAATAACGAGGTAGCCAAAGTGTGCTAGGGTTCTTTCTGACAAAGCACTTGAAATCATTAGGATTATGACTTATTGTATCCGATCTCAATAAATAGTTTGTGAATGTGTAAGGGAGTGGCAAGGAAATCTGTTTCTAAGTGGAAGTAAGGTATAACTTTGGAACCATTAATTTATCAGATTTATGATGACTGTGAAACTTGGGAATGAGAGAAGAGAGTGTGTTAGGTTTGGACTTCAATGAAACTCAATTATTTGCACGATGCGGAATTCATATTAGTTTTCTCTTTGCATTTTGTATTAAGTGCAATTCCATTCAGAGGGAGGATAGTTACATTCTATACTTGCTGTAGGATCTTAAGGATGTCCTTCAAACTATGCCTGAGATTGAGAATATTATTGGAGAAGATGTAGCACAAGCACTCATGAATGCAGAGCTGCATGAGAAAATTGATGCTTATGTGAAAAATCCATTGAGGTCTGCTTTCACTCAACTCATGACTCTTAATAAAGAGGCAGTGGCAGAGGCACTGTCGAAAATAAAAAAGCGGTTGAATGAGGAGAATCAAGTTGGTCAATGAACATCCTATTATGTACTATTTGAAGCTTAAAAATATTAGGAACGTGAATGTTTCATTTCATTCAGCTTTCTACCAGGGGATGATTTTGAAAATTTATATATTCAAACAGATAAGGACTTTAACTCCAAAGGAGAAACTTGTTCTAAGGCTAGAAAAGCAATACCCAGATGATGTTGGGGTTTTGTCTGTGTTTTTTTTTCAACTATATCAAGCTAGCTCCTGTAGAAGCGCTTTATTTGGACGCAAATGAACCACATGCCTATTTGTATGAGGAATGTGTTGAATGATGGCTACATCAGATAATGTTGTGCGGGATGGTTTAACCCCAAAGTATCGTGATGTTGAAACTCTTTGCTTAATGGTAACGTACAAACAGGTATGTCCTATCAATGATAATTTCCCTTTTCTTTGTGAGCAGTTTATCATCCCTTCTCAGGAAAGGTCAATGCCATTTCTTTTTGTGGACTTCTTTAGGGCTTGCCAGAAATTTTGGAAGGAGTACCCGTGGATGTATTTACGTCAAGGTACTCACCACCCTTCGATGAATTTGAAGTTGATCATTGCATCGTTACCTCTAGTGGAACTGTAACTTTTCCTACAGTCCCAGGGCCATAAATTTTTCTAGTTCTATATGGTAAGGGAGTAATGACAGTAAATAACGAGTCAATCAGCAGCCTGAAACAAGGAGATGTTTTATTTGTGCCAGCATCTACTCAGCTTGAGATTTATTCAATCATTGAAGCTGATGAAGATGCTGATAAAGCATGCAGCCCTCTACATTTGTACCGTGCTGGAGTCAACAGCAAAGCACTTGAGTAGCAATTTTGATAGAGAAATAAACAACTATCTTGCCAAGTATGATCCATTTCTTGGATATAGGAGTATGTTCCAAATCATATAGGAGTATGTTCCAAATCACTCACACTTATATGGTATGGACCTATCTGAGTCAGTCAATTGTTCAGAAATTGTCAGCTTCAAACCTTCACATTTTAACTGTGCAAGTTTGGTGAATAAGGATTGATGAGAGTTGATACAAGAAACATGTGGCATGTTATGCTCAAAATATATAACTGGTTCTAGGAATATGTAAATGGTAGTTTGGGGAGTATTCAATGATAAATATGCACTCAAACATTTACTTCAGGCATTGTGGCATACATATCAGAAGCTCCTATTGAATATTGAGATGTCCATGGAGTAATTGTTTAGATATTTTGTATTTTGTCCTTCAAATCATTAGTGTTTTTCCATGTTGGGCATTCTTTTTATGTTTGTGCATTTTCTTTTTCTACAGTTGTTCTACTCATTGATTTGATTTTTTCATTATGTCTGCTCCTTTTCTATTATTTCTTTGAATATTATCTACAAAATCTATGCCTCAGGTTACAATATAGATAGCAAACATAAAAGATCAAGCATATAAAGTGCGTTTGAAACTGATCATTTTCAAATTGGTATTTCAACAATCCATGCATGGCCCGTGGTTCAAATTGGCATGGCTGTTCTAGGATGTATATCCTGTAGGTTGGACCATGCTGACAATGTACTGTATAAACACATAGCTAAATACAAGAATACAGAAGGCTTTTCTTGGGGAAATTTCCAAAGTTACCTCCTCCTGGCTGTGTCCCTTGGACTGTTGCTTGGTCTAGTCTACTGGTTGAGGCATCTGTGGCTGAGGTTCTTCCAAAATGAAAATAGGTTTGTCATGGGTGCCCCTAAAGCCGCATGACCCCTCTGCTTCCCTTGCCCTGCTGAATTCCCCATAAACTCTCTTAACTAAAATGCCAATACCAAATACCTTTTTCACAAAGGCTTCAAACATCCCTTCAAATATGCCTAGCTGGTGCTATAGGTCCACAATTTCCTTACACTCCAAAGAAATTGATTAGGCCACCATGGTCTGCAAGCTGAAAGAACTTCCATCTCCTGGGTCCATGAGTTCCCTGGCCTCTCACCCATGCCTCTGCCTGAGCTATCACCTCCTCAGCTGCTACTTCCCTGTGTCTATATTTTACTGCCTCATCCAAGTCCACAATGGCTGCCTTACCAGCCATGGGTCAGCCATGGAGAAATCTACTGTTGGCTTGGAGCATGTCCTGCTTGGCCTTGGTGACTTTACATGAATCAGAAGCCTCCCTTTTGACTTGAAATTTTTGTTTGGCTAGTGCCCCTTCTTCGTAGTTTGCTATGTCTAGGTGGAGCCATTAGATGCCCAATGCAAAATTCAGTCCTCTCGCTTTCGCTGCCAACCTCATTGCCGCAGCTGGCAGTGCTACTCCTCTACAGTCCTTGTTACCTCTTGGCCCTCTGAAAATATCACTGGCCACACTCATTGTCACCTAATTCTCCTTGGAGAGCCTCACGACAACCTGCTACTGCAACACGAGTTTTAGATAAACACCTCATTCCATGTCGAAATTCTCCACCGTATCACCACAATTCGGATTAAGTATGCACTATCCTCCCATCTCTGTGAATGATGTGGTGCAGGGGTGGATGTACTTCTCCCTGTTCCATCCATTATCCATCACCGGCTGCGACAAATCTGCGACATTCTACCTCAGAACATTGCTGCCTCGGCTCATGTCAATTGAAGTGGTGAGTGGAGCTGTACTGCCCCAAACATTCCCTGAAGTCCTTTTTCTGGCTACACCTAGAACCTTCACCGCTGATTGTTGCCATCGTTTGCTTCTGCCAGTTGCCCTAGGTCACTTCTCATACCTTGCCCTTGGTCAATCACCCCATTTGTGGATCCCTGCAATCTTTTTTTGGGTTTTATGAATTCAAACGGAACTCGAATTAAAACTATCTAAACGGCATAAAGAAATCGACACTCTGCAGAGAAACCCCAACCAGTAAAAAATGGGGGGCGAATGTAACTCATGGCATAAGGAAATCAACACTCTGTAGAGAAACCCCAACCAGTAAAAAATGGGGGCCAAATGTAACTCATAGCATAAGGAAATCGACACTCTGCAGAGAAACCCCAACCAGTAAAAAATGGGGGCCGAATGTAACTCACAGCATAAGGAAATCGACACTCTGCAGAGAAACCCTAGTAAAAAATGGGGGGCGAATGTAACTCCAATCCCTCTCTACCCAGTAAATCATGGCGAATGCCATGGGAATCCGCTCCAACCCAGAAATCGGGAGGCGAATCATCGTTTAAATTTTTATGCACATTTATTTGTTTTGGCTAACCGCTAATAATTAATTATTTTTAGAATAATTATAGGGCTAATTGTATAAGACTATACAAAATGGGTTTATATAAAAAATTCGCCCTTCCAAAATCTAAAACCCTTTAAAATTCGCCTTTGGGCTAAAATTCGCCCCTAAAATTTTCCCTGGTTCACACTAATCTCACTGATCCCACACTTAGCCATTTTTGGAAAAAAAATTCTCAACCAAGCAACCTAGCTTCATCCGGTGTCACTAAGCCTCATACTGTGTAGTCTCAGTCCTCTATATATGAACTCTCTTCTTAGCACTACATAGTGCGAAGTTCCTTCCATCTAGGAGTACTACTGCACTGTGTAATTTTTGTGACCAAGCCTTGACCCTGACCTCCGAAATTGCGTAGTCATGACCTCCAGCTTGGATTGAATTGCAAATTGCGTAGTCATGACACTCGTTCTCTAGCAATGTGGATAATCCGGGAAGCTTTTTAAAAAACGATCACCACATGAGTTTAAAACCCAAAAATATCAAGCCTCAACCTCAATCCCTAAGCCCTTAAACTACACAGATGTGAAACATCTCGACCTTCCTTGTCCCCCATAACTGTGTAGTGAGGTCTCCCAGTGTCCATCCATTCAGCCTATCATACTAGCTCCGGAACTGCGTAGAATTGTCCTCAGCCCTGCTTGAACTGAACACTACGCATTCTCAAGCCTCAAGGATTCCCCTTGCCTTCCTGAACCGCACAACTGCGTAGTCACTGAGCCTCCCTTCCCATATTGTTACTTGTTCCGGGCTTGGTTTATGGATCAACATGCACCATCTTAGGCTAGGGGTTTTCAAATTGATTTCGTCTCACCGTGAGTGAATTGCAGATACATGTACCTTATGATGCCATGGAAATATGATTAATAAGGAGAAGGAGGATGAAAAAATGTTGAGATACACCTTTGTATCTAAGCATGCGAGATGATTTAAAGAGAGAAAAAAAAGGGGTACCAGTTTGCGATCACCACCCAAGTCATGAGATCATTAAAGATCCCCTATTACCAAGACAGGTGGAGGTGAAATGGAGGAACTCAAGACACAGTAGCAACAGTGGCTTGACATTTCCACATTATCAAGCCATTCATGTCAGCGGTGTCATGTTATGAGTTTGATATGCCACATCATTATTATGGACCATGTAATTTTTCATTTGAAATGTATTGTAAAGTGGAAGTCCAATGGACAAATTTAGGATATGAAGAGTCATGTAAGTGAAAAGTCATAGGAAGTAAAAAAATCATGAGGGTAATCAAAGAGTTGCAAGGAAGGTGAAGCAACACCTCTTAGTTATATATACACCCTCATTATATGAGCAAAAGACTTTTCACCTTTTCTCCACCTGCAAACCATTAGAGAGATAAGATAATTCTTTTGTGGAGCAAGGAGTGGCTCCAACACTCCAATATTGGAGCTAGTGATGTTCATTTTTCATATGTGTCTTGGAAATTTTACTTAACAACATAAGCCTCTCAAGACCAACATGTTCTTCATGCATGGATTATGAATGTTTTTAAGACTATTCTACAGATGTTTGTATTTCATGTTTGATTTCACATGTGCTAAGGTAGTTGAACTATTTCAGTTATTTTAGTACTTATATCATTAAGAATGCACTGTAATGGATGTTATTACTGTCCCATCCATGTGGACTATTATGTAGGATATTAGGAAGATCTTTCTCAATTGTTGGTTGTAATGACTATCCAATCCCTTATGGAATATTCCGCTAGAAGTTAGATGGATTCTTCGGTTCGCGTGTGTCTCTTTCTAGGTGGTACTATTACCTCTCTCTTAGAGGCTCACTTATCTTTCTCTCCACCACAATACAAGAACCTTGACACACTTGCAATTGGAAACTCACCAGACACACCCCCCTTGATTTTTGAAGGTGCATGTGCACTCCTCTCTCTTACAGGCAGTCAGAGCCAAGGCATATATATAAGAATACATCAGAATCAAGTTGATATTATAGATGGGGTTCCTACTCCAAATGGTGCGAGGTCTAATTGGGACTTCACTTCGGGGAGACCCCTTGGTTGACATATTTATTTCACCGTCAACATAACTATCGGGTGTACCTACCATCTCATAAGACGATAGTTGTTCGTAGAGATGTGAAGTTCAATGAAGAGAAAGCCATGAGATGTTCCCCTGAGAGGGAGCTTCAGTTCAATGTAGATGAGAAGCTTTTGGCTCCAAATGAAGAACGTAAGGATGTTGTGGAGCAACCACAAGTAGAGGATAAATGAGTGGAGGAGCCCACTCATGTAGATACATATAGAGAAGGAAGGAAACACACCAGGGAAGCTGACAGATTATTGCATGATTGTAGAGATAATGTGGGAGCACCCACATCATAACACAGGAAGAGGAGGTCACCAAATTGGTACACTGAATACATGGCTCTGATGAGTGAGATAGTTGAGATAGAACCATCCTCATTCGAGGAAGCAGTGCAAAGCCAGTATGGGTTGATGCCATGGTAGAGGAATATGATTCCATAGTAAAAAAAAATGTTTGGGAAGTTGTCCCAAGACCAGAGAACAAGTTAGTGGTAGGTTTGAGGTGGATATATAAGTTGAAGCAAGAATTAGACAAAAGCATAGAGAAACACAAGGACATATTTTTAGCCAAGCGGTTCTCTCAGGTGGAGGAAATTGATTACAAGGAGACCTTTTCTCCAGTAGCAAGGCACTCTTCCATCAGATATATTCTAGCACTTGCAGTGCAGATGGGATGGAAGATCCATCAAATGGATGTGAGGACAACATTCGTCAATGGAGTTATTGAGGAGGAGGTGTATATTGAACAACCAAAATGATTCAATTCCTTCAACAAAGAGACATATATGCAGACTCAAGCGAGCATTGTATCGATTGAAACAAGAACCCTGTGCTTGGTACACTAGGATCGAGAAATATTTCACCAGGTTGGGCTTCACCAAAATTGAAGCAGATGAAAACATTTACCATATTGTTATTGAAGTTAAATTGTTGATTATAATATTATATGTTGATGATTTGATTTTAACTGGTGATGAGAAGTTGATCAAATTACTAAAAGAGGATCTTGCAAGAGAATTTAAGATGAAGGAAATGTGTCTCGTGCATTATTTCCTCGGTTTGAAGTATGGAAAGGATATTGGGAATTGTTTGTCTCTCATGGAAATTATTCCAATGAGATACTGAAAAAGTTCCACATGGAGAGTAGCAAACCCATGGACACTCCTCTAGTAGGAAGTTGGAGGAAGGAGGTTGCTACTTTGGTTGAGGAAGTGGAGGCCACTATTTACAGGCTTCTTGTGGGTTCACTCATGTATTTGGTGAACACACGACCAAACATGTGTTACACAGTTAAACAACTTAGTCAAGCAATGGTTAAGCCAACCAAACTGTATAGGAAGGCAGACAAACATGTGTTGGGATACCTCATAGGAAACTCAATATGGTCTTTGGTAGAAACGAATAGAGGGAGTGAAGATGCAAGGATTCACAAATGCATATTGGGCGGGAAGTCCATTAGATCAGAAGAGCACTTCAGGAGGAGTATTGAGTATTGGGTCAAAAATAGTTTCTTGGTACAACAGGAAGCAGAGATCAGTTGCACTCAATTCAATAGAAGCAAAGTACATGGACGCTAGTCAAGAAAATTATGAAGCTATCCAAATGAGGAAGATTCTTGTTAGGTTATTTGGTGAGATGATGCATTCCACTGTGATTTACTGTGACAATCGTAATTGTATCAAACTCTTCTAGAATCCAATTTTTCATGATCGATCCAAGCATATCGACATCCAATATCACCATCTATGAGATTGCGTGAAAATGAAGATTATGTTGTTGGAATACATTCCTACAGAGGAACAAGACGCAAATGTTTTGAAAAATGCTTTGTCAATATGGAAATTCGAGTTCCATAGAGGTAGGATTGGGATATTGGATAATCCCTTTCTTGTTGAGAGGGAGTGTTGAAAAATGACAACAAGAAAATCCCAATTTAATTTTCCCTTGAATTAAATTAGGGGAAAATCAAAATTCGACATCACAAGAAAAATTGAATGAGTTAAATAAGTTTTTGTCACTTAATTAGCTTAGTTAATTTGAGTTGATGGCTTAACTTGAGTTGTGTACAATGATTCCTAAATTTTAGAAGCCTAGGTTTAGTTTAATTTCAGTTGTAACAATTTGATTCAGTTAAATTGAGTTAAGGTCAGTTAAACCAGTTCCAACTATTGGAGGAACTAGTAGGAAGTCTAACAGTGGGGTGCAGCTTCAATGTTTAACCAATCATTTGATCAATCAACTAATAATCAACTCATGCATGCATGAAATTCAAGTTACCTATTTGAGATTGGAGCCCAAGGGAAATGTACTATTAGTTGTATAATTATGCAAGTTGTACATGTGGTGCATGCAGTCAGAGAAGGGCATATAGGGATTGCATAGTTATGGATGAGGAATTTACATAAATAATAGGGGATAATTCACAAGGAAAAAACATAAGGAAATAAGAGTTTGGAAGGCAGGAAAATTGGCTAAGTATTGGCCAGAGTTAATATGTGAGGTAGTGAGATAGATTATACTTATGCATAGGTTGCTCAGGTTTGAGAAAGCATTGAATTTATTCTCTATTTTCTTATTAATGCAATACTGATAGGAAAGGGTTTTGAGCAACTGCTTTCCCCTAGATATATAATTTTTTATGTGTGTTGAATCATGATGTATACTTTTGATATTGATTCTCAATCGTGAATTTATTTCCGCAGGTGAATAGAGTAGATTTTAGTCTTATCTTTTAGAATATTACATGAGTAGTATTGAATCTAAAATTAATTTATACATGGTATCAAAGCTAGATTCAGATTAGAGAAGAGAATTCGGAGTTGTCTTTACAGGAGGTTTGAATTTCAAGACCAATGTTGCAAGATTTCTTTAGGACTGAGAAGATGACTTCCATTAGACTTAGGCTCGATTATTCTTTGGAAGGAACCAAAAATTTTGTGGCATGGAAGATTCACATGGAGGAAATATTAGATGACAATGGGCTACTAGATTACATTAAGAAATATGTAGTAAAACCCCCAGCAGTTGATGCCCATGATCTCGTTCAGTGGAAGAAGTATGTGGCTACAGTGGGGAAGATCATATTGGAGGGAGCTCAAGATCATATTGTCTTGAATATCCAAGTGAAAGAAACTCCATTCATGATGTGGAAAACACTTACGGATTTGTTTTAGAATAATAGTGACCACTGGAAGCTGGCACTCAAGGAAAAGATTCATAGCATCAAAATGAAAAAGGATGAATAATTTCTGTAATACCTTAGAAAATTCACACTGTGTCATGATGAACTTAGCGGGGTCAGTGTTACTTTCCAAGAATAGGATTTGGTAGATCTAGCTCTGTTGAGTCTTCCCAAGAGTTGGAAAGGTTATTAGGATTTCATGAATGGTACAAACAAACTACCAAGTTGGGAGAATTTGTGGTCCGATCTTGTCTAGGAAGAGATTAGGCGGAGAAATAGAGACAAGAATTCATCCAAGGTTGAGGATGAGGAGAACTATGCCTTGGATGGAAATGAAAATAAAGGGAAAGGGAAGAAATCCCATTCCAAAGCAGAATATGGACTGGCGGACAAGATGAAAGACTTTTCTAAAATTAAGTGATTTCACTGTCATGATATGGGACACTATGCCACGAAGTTTCCACATAAGAATGCTGAAAATAATCCATTTGGAGGAGTGATAGGCTTCACCACTCGAGTTGGATTTTGCCCTCATTGCATCCATGGTTACATCGGTGATGGGTAGTGTTTTGTATATGGATAGTGGAGCCTCATTCCATATGAAGGGAAACAAAGAATTTTTCAGTGATTTTGAAGAGAAGGACCTCCAGATGTACATCAAGATGGGAAATGATGGAAGGTATAGCACAATTGGTATTAGTACAATTAATTTTTAGAGGGAGTCTGGCTCCCTCTCAAATTAAAATATGTCATGTATGTTTTGGGTCTAAAGAAGAATTTAGTTTGAGTTTCTATGTTGGAAGACCATGGATACGATGTGATATTTAGTGAAGGAAATTATTTCCTTAGACATATCACCACAAGACAAGTGAAGCAGATCAAGGTTCTGGTGAAGAACCTTTACTTGACATTGGATGTAGAAGACTGTGTAGCATTGAGCATGAAAATAGAGAAGGTGCAAAGCCGAGACATTGGTCAATTATGGCATAGGATACTTGGCTATTTTCACCACAAAGCCTCTAAGATCATGCAAAAAATTTCTACAAGTCTTCCCAAGGGTGCACTAGAGAAACGAGATACATGAAAATGGTGTACACTAGGGAAATACATAAAATATGCCTTTCATGAGAGGGACAATAGTGTGCAAGTAGTCCTCGAAAGAGTTCATTCAGATGTGTATGTACCTTTCTAGACAACCTCCATGGCCAAGCATAGGTATTATTTTATATTTGTACATGATTTCTCACATAAGTGTTGTATTTTATTCATGCAGAATAAATACTAGAAATTCTCCAATTTTTGTGAATTTAAAGTACTTGTTGATAAATAAACTGGCAGGAAAGTGAAGTCTCTCAGGAGTGATAATGATGGATAATATCTATCGAATCATTTTTAGAACTTCTGTGAAAAAGAAGGCATTCAATGAGTGTTAATAACACCCCATAACCCACACCAAAATGGGGTGGCTGAGAGCAAGAAAAAAAGTATTGTGGGAATTGCACGGGCGATGTTTCATGATTAGGGCCTACCGTTGCACTTATGGGATGAAGCATGCAACACAATGGTATATGTGTAGAACATGAGTCCTCATCGGATTCTTGGGATGAGTACACCATAAGAAGGTTTTTCAGGGAAGAAATGAAATGTTTCAAACTTTAGGATCTTTGGTTCATCAGTTTACTATCATATTTCCAAGGATGCAAAGAAATAGCTAGAGCCAAAAAATGAGTTGGGCATGTTTTTGGGGTACACTGATACACCTCACAACTATCAGGTGTAACTGCCATCTCACAGGATGCCAATTGTTCGTAGAGATGTGAAACTTGATGAAGAGAAAGCCATGATATGTTACCTTGATAGGGAGCTTTAGTTGCATGAAAATGATGAGATTTTGGCTCCAAAGGAAGAACCTTAGGATGTTTTGGAGCAGCCACAAGTAGACGAGCAGAGAGTGGAGGAAACCACTCATGCATAGACATCCATATAAGGACGAAATAATACGAGGAAAGCTGAAATATTATTGCATGATGCTAGAGGGAATTTGGGAGAATCCACTCATACATATACATCCAGAGAAGGAAGGAAGAGCACCAAGGAAGCTAATAGATTATTGCATGATGTTAGAGAGAATGTGGGAGCACCCACATCACAACGTAGGCAGAGGATTTCATCGTATCAGTACACTAGATACAAGACTATGATGAGTGAGCTAGTTGAGACAGAACACTACAAGGAAAATAACCTCTAGCTGATATTTTTGAGGAACCCCTTATAAAAATAGCCCAGATATCCATTTGTAGTGGAGGTATCTAGAGGAGGTTGGCAGGTGGAGGTTTTTGCAGATGTTTTTTTTCATGTGCGTTTCTCATCATACACCGCACCGGTGCATTTAACTCACAACGCACCAATGCATACTAATAATTGGCACACCGAGACACCGTGCTCTTTGTACAAACCTGCCCGGTGCATCTAATTACTACAGTGCACTGGTGTGCTACACATAAGAAAGCTTAGTGCATCTCAAAAACCCATGCATCGCCCGGTGCGTCTCAAAAACACGCGCACCGAAACACGGTTAAATATAAAAAAATTACTGAATGAAAAAACCGCATTTTCACTTATTCAGTGCTCTAAACCTCTCAAGAATTGGTGCAAATTTCTCTTGTGTGAGGCGCCCTACCATCGGTGCTCCCATTGCACGCAATGCTGCCATCCATTTCCCACCTTGTGGAGTTTGAATTTTGGAAAACGGTGTGCAAATTTTGTTTTTCCAATTCCTTAGAAAATATGCCTCCTCAACGCGCAAATGTACATGTATTTTACTTGTTTCTCAATTAGTAATCGTTTTAACACATTATAATCTTAAAAAACCTTAAAATTTACCAATTTATTTATTTATTTATTTTTTTATCTGCGTGGTGTGCTCGAGCCGTTTGACTCGCACCATTTGCGGTGCTACTTGTAAATTTACAGGCCACACTACAAATAGTGCTAACGAAAAATATACTGGGGTCCGGTGCAATATCTAAAATGCGCACCATTCATTTTTTTTTTTTAAATTACATGGCGATGCGGTAGTTTAAGTGACCACACCATTGAATATATATGCATCAATGTCGAGAGGGAGGTGCGTTGACCAAACTATGCGCCCTAGGGCGGATAGTTAGGTCAGCGCACCACCCTCCTCACATCAATACATAGTAAACAGTGAGGTCGTTTATGTGACCACACAGTTGACCATGTACTGATTTCAGGAGGGTGGTGCATTGAACTAACTATCTGCCCTAGGGCGTATAGTTTGGTCAATGCACCGCCCTCCCGAACTGGTACATAGTCAACGGTGTGCTTGTTTAAACGAGCGCACCGTTGACCGAAATATTTGCCTTGAAGTGGATAATTTCGTCAATACACCACAGAAAAAGTATAATTTATGTTTTTTGGTGCAGAAATAATTTCCATGCTCATTGAGAGCAGTGTGCAATAAAAAAGTACGCACTGGTACTGGTGCGTGAATTTTTTTTGGGTGCACCGACTGCTTTTTTTTTCAATATATATATATGTGTGTGTGTGTGTGTGTGTGTGTGTGTGTGTGTATATATATTGAAATACATGTCTCATTTAATGAAAAAAATGTATTTAATATGTGAATCCTTCAAAGACGTCAATGGAGAGAACAAAGGGAACAACAAGAACATATGGAGGACCAATATAACATGATTCACCTGTGGGAGGGACGAGAGAGGGAGAGACTTATGTACCCTCGCCCTATTACGAAAACCACCCAGTTTCTCCTAAGGGAGGTAGGCCTCATCAAGTTCTATGAGGAGGCTACATCCCTAAAAGGCCATAGTGGGTTATTGGGACAACTCATCTTCAAGTGGAATTCCCACTAACAGGATTTCTGGGTCGGTCCTGACTAGTGGTACACACCCACTGAGGAGGAAATATATTTTACTACTGGCGTATCTAGGAGAGGGCAGGATTTTCCCCAGTTCCTAGATTTCCCCATCGACTATGCATTAGGGAGTCAGTTGGCATAATCCCAGAGATACATTAGGGATGATATAGTTTCTCCTCCAAATTTTTCAGGTGCCCAGTGGTTAGTTACGTATTGCTTCGTTTGGTGCAGAGGATGTGAGGTGCCTCTAACTAATGTTGACGACCATTGTACACTATACTAGCGAATGGAAATGCATTAGTTGCCCACTTTTATTTTATGTTGATTCTTTATTCCAGGCGCCATGACTTGTGAGATGGTATGCAATTTTTTTGTGACAATTTTGTACATCATTATATAGATGTCGTTATTAGGCACGTGGGAGGTTGACCTTCCCTTTTGCTTCAGAGTTATTTTGTTTATTTTTTGAGAGGTTTCCATATACAAGGCCTACTTTTGTTCAGTAGCCTCGTAGGTTGATGCTGCATGTATGGATGCAAATGTGGGACCAGATGATGCCCAAGAGGGGCAGCCTAACTTTCCCACCATCATATCTCCTGATGCACTATCCATTTTTGATGATCACTCCTTCATTTTGGTGCCATGTCCGTATGCCGATTTGGATTGGCGAGGGTGTAACAACGTTCTCTTCACACAAGATGAGCCGCCAGACACGAGAGGTAATATTAGTGTTTTCTTTAAATTAATATAGTTTCATTTTATTATCTTAACTAATTAATTAGAATTATCAAATTTATTCTAACACGTTCTTTAATTTGTTTTATTAAAATTTTTAATGAAAATATCTACTTAATATTTTTGTGTACTATATATTTTGTAGATATTGGGAGATTCGTTGGGGATGAGATTCCACCCCCTTCGAATGATCCAAGTGTAGATGTTGATGATGAGGAGATGGCAGAGGCGGAGGATCAGGGTGGTAGACCTGATTCTGATCGTGTGCAGATACCTGCAAGGCTGAGGCATAGACCGGACACTAGATTTAGGATGTAGTTGGGCGACCTACTCTGTCGACTGCTAGTTGATGAGGGAGTCAACCCAGTTACGACCAGAGAGATTTAGTATGATCGTAGGCTCACATGGATTTGGAGTGGCTTGTCCCGTGATATGTTGACCCTCACGCGTCATATCGTTGGAGCTTACAGAGCATTGACGCGGGCTAGGAGGGGTAGGTGTCGTGGAGATGCACGACAGAGTAGTGCCTCATATGATGATCATGATCATGAGGGTAGTGATCTTCATTCTAGTACTGCACCTCCTCCTCCTTCACCTCACGATAGAGATGATGATGAGCAACAAGCATCCAGTCCTAATCAACGGGCATCGTCTGAGCAATCTGCACCATCTCAGTAGACACCTAGTCCTGAGCAGGCACCTGATCTTGAGCAGGCGGGTCCATCTGAGGAGGCAGGTCCATCATCATAGGCTGCACCATCCACGTTTGAGCAGGCTGCTCCATTGACGAGTCATCATCATGTAGTTCCTCAGCAAACTGCACCATTGACTGACCAACAAAAACCCCGTCTATCTAAGCATGAGGTTGCACCATCTATTGAGCAGGCCTCGACTAGTACTAGTATTGATGTACCACTGGATATTTGAAATTTATATGTAGTTTATATATTACAGTTGTATATTTTTGAAATTATATATATATATATATCTATATATAGTGTCCATGTATTTTATGTTCATGTTGATGTACTTAATTTACATGTTGGTGTTCATCATGATGTGTATATTGTTAGGTCATGTTAGATATGTTCATTTAATGTGCTTGCAGATAGATGTGTATGTGATAGCAGTTATTTGACATGAGATGTATATTTGATCTTTGTGTTGTGATGATGTTATTCAATGCTTGTGTTTTGCTAGATGATCATGATCACGATGAGTAGATGATGTTAGCGAATTTGAATGTGTATTTTAGTCGAATATGATGTTTGTCTGATGGTTATCATGATCGTGATATTTATTTTTAATATTAAATCATGATATTTATTAAATATTATGTCGTGATCGTAATTGAAATTTTATTTTAATTGTATGCAAAATTGTAAAATTGTATTTGTAATTTTAATTTTAATTGTAAGTGTAATTGTAATTTTAATTTTAATTGTAAGTGTAATTGTAATTGTAATTGCAATTTTAATTATAATTATAATTGCAATTTTAATTATAATTATAATTTCAATTATAATTATAATTATAATTGTAATTGTAATTGTAATTGTATGTGAAATTGTAAAATTGTAATTGTATGTAAAATATTTGTGAAATTGTAATTGTATTGTGAAATTGTAAAATTGTAAAATTGCAATTGTAATTGTATGTATTGTCATCATTCAATTTTATTAAGATTTGTAAATTTGTAAATTTGTAAATTAATTTTCAAGTTTGAACCATAATTACTATCGCAAGTAAAACGTATACCGTAAACATTGTTAAATTACCATAATTGTAAATTCGTAAATTTCTATGAATATAAATAATTGTAAAATAATAAATATAGATTAATAATATGAATTTTTGTAACATAATAAAGTTTAGAAAATAATGCAAATAAATTCATGTTTAAAATTATCATTATTTTATTATGATCTTACATACCAGAAATAACAGTATGCATTTTGAAGATATCATTCACACACATTTAAAGCAATCAAGTAGTTGTATTATTTTAGGAATTGACATTATAAAAAAAATAACTTTATATAGTACGCCATTGTTTTCGAGATCAACATAATTGCAAATTATCAAGTGAAATGATTTTAACATTAGCACAATGCAAACCAATTAATTCAAAATACATATTATAATTTTTCGAAAAAAAGAGTCTTAGTTATAAGGTAATTAAGTCCTCTTCTTTATAAAAACCCACCTTAAAAAATATAAATGATGAAATAACACATGTACCATATCACTCTTGGTTCTCATGATCACCCTCATTATCTTCCAGCTCGCTTGGCATGATAACACCGTTGTTATCAAAAATATGTTTTGATCTAGGGTCATGTCTCAATACGGACCACCAATCCCTATCCAACACATCTGGGTAAAAAAACACTTGGTTGCAGTGTTTGGGGAAAACATAAGGCTCTTTAGCTTCATCCCACATCTTTCTAGAGTTGATTCATATTAGCCTACTATTGCGATCTTCCTTTACATTATTCCGATCAAAGGTGTCCCACCACTTGCACCTAAAAATAACACATTGGAAAGAAGAGAAATCCACTACAATAATATCTTGTATCTTTCTGACGTAACCTAACGTCCCTCATACTAGGTTTTGATCACGGTGGCTAACTCGATTAGATTGATCAAAATCGACTTCCACTTCACAGTCTTGTGTCATGTGTCCATCATCGACATTTTCTGTGTGAAAATGGTGTCCATATGCCCACATATATGGGAACAAATTGACCTATAAAAGAGTCAAAAAATCATAGTGTCATGTGTCCTATAATAACCCAACTGTTAAGATATGAAATATAGATGCAATTAAAATTCAAATGTGCATTATTAATTTTAAAATGTACATAAATAGATGGTTATCGAGTGGGTTCACCCAATCCCTACGTTTAGCACATCCTCTTCAACACGTGGGTAATGACTGATTGCATCGTATTTATCTCTGAATTGGTCAACAACCCAACTGTTGGGGCATATTTTTGGCATATTTTCTTTTAAATGATCGGTATAAGGCACACTTCTACCATTCAACCGTCTAAATTCTTTCCTGTCACTATCCCATTTCATCCTCTTTTGTTCATACAATGCGACCCATGGTTGTGTCACTTCGGAATTGTAAAGAACGAATTTATTGATTTCTTCAATTTCTGCATTCGCTGATGAAATCAAACTGACATATAGTAAATATGAGATCAAAATATACATTATATCGAAGTTCAACATGAATATTTACTTTGTGTAAATTTGAAAAATTATAAGTCGATTACTCTTTATCAAGCGCCTTTTTCCATTCGTTTGGAGTAGCTCCCCTTCTCTTTTGTCTTCATCGCTTTCATCATCCCAAATCACCACACTTGTTCTGTTGTCGATTTTCTTGATGTACTCACTGGCATAATAGAAAGAATCATACGATATGTACCCCTCTGGCATAAATCCCTCGGGTTTTTCCCTTTGTCGAACAAAACCTTTCAATTTATTCATGTAGCTCTCTAAAAATAACATCCAACAACAAGAAATCACCCCAAATAATTCAACCCCATCTATTAGGTGGATTAAAAGATGAACCTACAAGTCCATGAAACTCATTGACAGTTCCTTCTCAAACATACAAATAATCTCAACTATCTCTTGACACCACCATGGAATGCTAGCCACATGAATCTCCTTTGAAGTGATCGAACATACAAATGTAGATAATTTAGATATGGCACATCCTAGGTCTTGGGGGAATTCATGTTTCACACACCCACGCACGAACAAAGGATAATGACACTGCAAAGTTATAAACACATGCAATAATATACAAAATTAGTTATGTTTTGTAATCCCTGCATGGGATAAAATTTATTAATATAACAAACAATAAAATCATGCTTTTGACATTATACGTACTCTTAGAAGATTCAAATTGTCATGAGATTTTAAACCCAAAAAATGGTCATCCACGGTGAAGAAGCACTGTAGTGAAGACCCGTATGAAGATGGCACCCTCACACCCATTATAACTTCCTTTGCCAAAGAAAGATCATATATTTTTAAAATCCATGGGACATCACCTTCTTTGAAATTCCAATTAGAGGGACCAATGCCTGCCTCTGATCCTTTACTTTCTAATCTTCTTGGCCAATGTTTCTTTTTAGTTTTTGAAGTAATAAGATATTTCCTAACAACCAATGTGTCACTTTGTTTCAATGATATGTGCCTCCATAAAGAAGATGAAACATTTTTAAATATATGCACGGGATCTAATAAGTGTGTAATCTTAAGATGCTCCCAATATGGGGCGTTATAAAAGATATATTTCCTTTCCATCCCAATGGGAAAATTCTCAACATAGGTGTCGAAGAATTCTAGATCATCGAACATAGGCTCCCCATTTGAATCAAACATTTCTATGAACTCTTTCTCCTTCTCTCTCTCATATGCTCTAAGCCATTCAACTGGTGTCGTTATTGGAGGCCTTTAGGTTCTCTCTTGTTTACCATTAAAAGAAGATGCTTCTCTTCTATAAGGGTGTTCTTCTGGGATGAATACCCTGGAGCAGTCATACACTAGCTTTCATAGGTCGTTGGACCATCTAGCTTTCAGAAGAAGGTCCAGAACATTTACATCGAAAATAACCTTTTGTTAAAAGACTTGCAAAATTATTGTATACAATATATATGCATAGCACATTAAAGAATATCATGAAGATCAGACCAATTACAATGGATTAAATAACTAATATGTGAAAGAATATTGTTACGTATATAAACAAATCAATAAACATGTAATTTACTAGAAAAAACTCCTAAGCCTAGATAATCATGTGTCGCGTAAGCACATATGCCATACAACATAAATCTCCTCTCTGTTGCAATGGGTCTTGATACATCGTATACATTTATCCCATCCCATAATTCCTTCAATTAATCTACCAGTGGTTCTAAGTAGACATCCACATTCTTTACTTGTTTTCTACCAGGGACTATGAGAGCCACATAATATGTTCATTCTTCATGGAAAACCATGGGGGGATATTCTTATGGATCACTAATACAGGCCAAACACAATAATTGGTGTTTTGGAGGGAACATGGGTTGACGCCATCCATGGCTATGTTGAGTCATAGACTTTGTACTTCATCCTTGAATTTTTCGGGCCATGTATCCTCTATATGCTTCATGGCTATTGAATCTATTGGGATTCACATAACTCCCAACTCACTTCTATGTGAGGCATGCCATCCCTGCAAAATAGCTAATTATTTGCAATGAAAGAGCCCTTGAATCCTTGGAATTATAGGCATGTGCCTCAATATCTTAAAAGGAGGACCACGCGGTTTACCCTTCTTTTTTGATTTATCATAATTGGCATGCCCACATTTCAGACATATCTCTTTGTCTGCATATTCTCCTCTATATAGAATAGAATCATTTGGACATGCATGATATGATATGTACTCAAAACCCAACATTTTCAACAATTTCTTTGCCTTTTCGCAACTACCGGGCAAGACATTATCCCTCAAAATAACCTCATCTTTGAATAACCGGTAGTTGGTGATGGAAAATATTAAATGTACATTAATGTCGATATAATTATTAATGTTCATAAAATTTACCATTTGTAGCATCCATTGTGTGATTATATTTCTCAAAATATAAGGGAAGACTTGATGGTCAATTACTTCAAAATTTCCGAGAAACATGCATTCGACAAGCCAAAATTTTCTTTCAAGTTGTACAGTAACATCGTTGTCCCCAAATGGGTAGAATTTTACTAACCGCCAGGTCCAAAGAGAGGGGTGGTGGAAGCAAATTTAAGGCTTTCGAAAAATGTATCAGCGATATGAGCATCATCCCCTAGATGATCATCGTTCTGGAATGCATCTAAAAACATTGTCTCCATGAAATTTGTATCCCTTAAGTAATCATCCATAACAACCTCTATTTGATTGCCTCTATTGCCAGCTTGTGAATAACTACTATTGCTGTAGTCAGTCCTAATTGGTGAATCTGGACATAGTGGGAATTGAATAGGTGGTTGATTCAACCATTATTGGTATCATTCCTTTTCAAGTTTTTCTCTTAATTCAACCTTCTCTCGATTTGAAATTATCGTGGGGTGCAACGAAAGATGGTAAGTAGGTCGTTCATCATCACTAGAATCCTAATAATTTCAAAAAATATATTTGAAGATGATTAGTACAAAATCTATGATATCAATTAGTAAGCAGGTCGAAAATGCATGATTAATTGGTTTGATGTTGGAATAATTACATTAATATACCAAAAAATTATTATTACCATAATTTTCCTAGGATTGTGGCTAGAATATGCGATGTTACAATTGGTAGGGTGAAGCGACTGTCCATTTTCATCTACCAAATGCGCCTTGTGGTATGCTGCTCCTGATAAGAACTTCCGACGTTTTGGATGTGTTTGAATATTTTGTGCATCTGAACTTGATTCTGAATCTGCATGAACCTGCAAATTTGTATACATTAATTTTATTCAGCTGATTGACATGGATAAAATGAATAAATTCAATTAGATAATGAAAATATAAATAAAATATGAAGTAAATATTAAGTCTGGAGATGGACAGGGAGAACTCCATGATGGACTTTGAGAAATATTATGGAATGAGCTGGATTTTGAAGAATTTTCCATGCGATATAATTAAGATATTTTCTCCTTGCATTTGAGAAAAATCAACAATAAAGTTTTGTGTACATACCTAAAATTAATTTCGGTGCCTTAAAAATGGACTTATTGTTATCGGTGCTAATGTAAAGTTAACTGCACTGGTGCATTTTAGTTACTGCGCATTGGTGTTGTGTTATTAATTGATGCACCTATGCGGTTAGATAACAAACACACCAAATAGATGCAAATAAAAAACCGCAACTTTATTTTTTAAAAATGAAAAAAATGGTAAATTGAAAAATGGGTAGCAAATTATTTTCGGAAATTTAATTTCATAAAAAAATTCTTTAAATAGAAAAAAATATCCGTTATTTCATTATTTTTGTAAAAATTTTCAGAGAGAGTTTTACATGAGAAACATACCCGGAGCAAGAGAGCACGAGAGCACTGTGGACCAGCGAAACACTTTCGAACAACAACACTATTCAGAGAATCAAAATTTCAAACATCTGGTGGTTCAAACCCTGTAGTATAGTAAAAATGTTAAATTTTCCTGTAATAATTGTTTTTTGTACAGTTTATGTTTGATTTAATACATGGTAAGTAAAAATTTTAAATTTTATTGTGCATTTTCAGAAAAAAAAACAAAAAAAATCCATTGTTACGCTAAGCCCTTGATTCTTCTTGTTTCTTCCCTTGCTTCTTCTTGTTTCTGTGACTTCATAATTAGGGATTTTCATTTTAGATTTATAGGGTTTGTATTGCTATATATACAAGCGTATGAAATCTAACATGTGAGATGACTTGTAGAGTCGGATCCCAATCCATGTCGGCCCTTGCATGATTTTTTAATTGATGCGTCTTGTGTAAAATAGCGCACCAGTGCACTATTTTATTATAGCGCACCACACATGTACTATTTGATAATTTTTTTTAAAAAACATATATTTTTTAATCGGTGCGACCAGTGTAAAATAACGCACCAATGTGCTATTTTATTATATCCCAGCGTGCACGTACTATTTGATACTTTTTTTTTATTAATTTATGTTTGTGTTAATCGGTGCACTAGTTAACACATAATGCACCATGTCTCCTTGTTTACAGAGAGCACCGTACAATGGTTCTACTGTTTTCTTGGTGTGTTTATAAGAACATGTTGCACCGCTTCCTCCACAACATATTATGCTACAAAAAATAACACTAGAGGATTTTTATTAATTTTTCTGTGTTAATTGGTGCATTGGTTAAAATATAATGCACCAGGTCTCCTTGTTGACAGAGATCACCATACAGTGTTTCTACTGTTTTGTTGGTGCGTTTATAAGAACATGTCACACTGGCGTCGGTGCGCACTGCTTGAAAGGCACACCGTTTTCTTGATTTTTTTTTTTACCTGAAAAGTTTGTGATTTATTTTTAAAATATATTAATGAATGGTATGGTATAGGATTCATATTGATAAAGAAATGGTTGACAAGAGATCAAGTAACAAAAATACTGATAGCACATCGAGAAAAGCAAAAAAGGAAAGTTATTTGTAAATTCTTTACAAAAATTATTATTTTTGAACTATATGTAACTCTAACTGATATGTATTGTTTATTGTGTATCATGCAGAGCCACAAAATGATGAAGCTCGATAAGATTATTTTTGATCTAAGACCAGAAGAGCGTAAAATCTTGATGGAAAAATTGCAGAAGGATGAATGAGGTGAATGAAAAAATACTATCGATCCAATATGATTTTATTTTTTATTTTTCATTAATAATATATTTAAAATATTAGATAACATGTTTCAAACAATCTATTAATTCACATATGTTTAATGTTATATAGGGACCAACAATGAAGAAAAGGAATGTTTTTTCAAAGAAAATAAAACAAATATAACATGCAAATGAAAATGAATTGCTCCTTAGCTCATCTGGAGTGGTGCTGGAGGTTAACGAAAGGGAGAAATTTTTTTACAAAACTTTGAGGGATCTAGTGGAATGAATGTATAGACGTTCTTTCCACTTACAATACAAAAATCAATCCAATGATTCAAAGAACCAAATTTTATCTAAACTACAGGATGAGTTTCCAGAGAATTGGTCAATGAGACATGTCAGAATTTTAATAAGAAAAATGCACAACAACAAAAAGGAAGGAATGAAAAATTAATATTCCTTTAAATGTTTTTCTATAGTTATATGTATATATTACTAGAAAGAAATCATTTATAAATATCACTATTGTTATATTTACTTTTCATATATCAATATAAAAATTAAATAGTTTATTGCCATGTTACATTATCAGGAAGATTATGAAAATCTCAAAGGATGAGCGAGTTGATATCATAAATATGCTAGTAAGAATGTCCAAAAAGGTGTACAAGGAGATGGTCAAATAAATGGACATAATTGCATCACACGAGGAGCCATCTCAACAACAACGTGCTTCAAATGTAATATGTAATCACTGATTTTTTCAATTAGGTACAATAAATAAACAATTTATCATTAAATATTAATTTTCAAGTATTTTCTTGCATAAAAGAAAATAAAATGGAACCCATTCAACACATAAAACATGACAAGAAGGAAGAAAAGGGTTGATATCTAGGTTTGTGAGTAATTGTTATTTTCTTATAACAAATTAACTTGATTTCATTTTTGTATATTTTAAGTTGTTTTAAAACAATCATCATTGAATGTCTTAAAACATGTGTTAACATACAAAGAAGAACCATTAGACGAATTGATTGACAATGGGTTAAATATGGGTTGTAAGTATATGTTGGCATATCATATATTAATTGTGGAATTTGTAAGCATTTATCGATCTTGTTTTAATTAACTCCATCTATAATTAATAGAACAAACAAATCTTTTATATTAAATATATGATTTGTTATGGGGTATAAAACTTGTAGGAAACAAAGTATGGAACTGCGCCAACAAATGAATTGTTGAAAGATGGCATGAAATTTGGTTTTGAAAGAATGTGTATAGTTCACGAGTCAATTCTTGCTATGGTACATTTATTTTCGATTTACATTGATGTATATTATTGAATATTTCAATTTTCATTATTCTCACCAATGTATATAAAATCATTAAAGTTTATTTTTATGTTTGTAGATGGAAGTTGAAGAAGAAGAAAACAATCAACACCGTGAACAAAACATTTCTCAAAATAACCCAAGTCATGGAAGTAGCTCGAGCAGTGACGACAGTTCCAAAGAAGAATGATGATCAATATGTTTGGATATCAAATCAAGGTGTTGTTTTTTTTGAAATATTTGTCTGTGAAATCAGACATTTTGTTTAATGTAATGGACATAGTGTCCCAATTGAAAGACAAAGGGATACCAATAACTGTCCCATTTTGTATGAAAAAAGTGTCTTATATATATATATATATATATATATATATATATATATATATATATATATATATATATATATATATATATATATAATAATAATAATAATAATAATAATAATAATAAAATCCATTTTGCCCACGTGGTGTAGAACAGTCGGTGATGGGGTGCACTGTTAAGGCACTCCGTTCTGTAAGGTCACCGGTTCGAAACCCGTGGGTGGGATGGGAGGAGAAAAAATGGAAAGATTAGGATTAGTCTAAACGAGAAAAAAATAAAAAATAAAATCCATTTTAATTTATTCTATTGCGTTCTTCATTGTTGCTGTGAAATGTTACACCACTGATTAAATATATGGATGATTAAATATTATAATGAAGACATGCGAAATATGATGATACGATATAACAAATTCATCCAAACATCACATTCAAATGCACTAATAAAAATTTAATTGATATGAATACTGTTATAAGATATGTGTCGACTTTCGATGAATAATGAATTTTAAAAAATCACAATAATTGCACTGTCATAGGTCGATGTTTCTAAAAAATAGAAAATGAACACCCGTGCGTGTTAGTTACTGTGCACTGGTGCGTTTGTATGCTAATGTGCACCAGTGCATTTCTACGACCTATGGGCACCACACAAATACCAATACCAATTAGAATGCTCGGTGCGTTTGTCTGATACTGCACACCAATGCGTTTGTGTGATATTATGCACCGGTGCATTTCTATGACCTATGGGCACCAAAAAAATACCAACACCAATTAGATGCCCAATGCGCTTTATCAACAACTACCACCCGGGTGATCAGATAGGCATTGCATACACCGGTGCGGTTTTTATTTAACGCGTCAGTGAATTTTTATAACTTAATGGTCTGATGCGTTGTATCACCTACAGGGCTCGGTGTAGTTTTACACCATAACGGCCTAGTGCATGCACCTTCCACTGGCTCAGTGCGACTTTTTGGCTGACATGCACTGGGCCATTGCTAAACGCCCCGGGGTGTCGGTAATATGTTTTCTGTCCGTATGTTTGGTAGGTTTATAGTATCGGTGCATTCACGGTACAACGCACTGGTGCGTTGACATGTGATTAGTGCACCAATGAGAAAAACATCCATAACAACCTCCGACCGCCTAGGTGTTTTTAGTTGTGTTGAAATTTCATTAGAAGCTCCGCCAAAACCTCCGTTACCGAAAACGGATGTTGTAGAAAATGTTTTTTTGACAATTTTAACCAATTTTATAACACTAAAAACCTCCTTTATAACCTCTGCTAGAGGGTATTTTCCTTGTAGTGGAACCATCCTGATTCGAGGAAGCAATGAAGAATCTAGTATGGGTTGATTCCATATTAGAGGAATATGATTCCATAGTCAGAAACAATGTTTGGGAAGTTGTCCCAAGACCAGCAAAAATATTAGTGGTAGGTTAGAGGAGGATCTAAAAGGTGAAGCAAGCAGGAGACAAAAGCGTCGAGAAACAAAAGGCCATATTTGTAGCCAAGGGTTTCTCTCAGGTGGAGGAAATTGATTACGAGGAGACCTTTTCTCCAGCAGAAAGGTACTATGTTATCAGATCAATTCTAGCACTTGTAGTGCAGATGGGATGGAAGCTCCATCAAATGGATGTGAGGAAAAAATTATTCAATGGAGTGATTAAAGAGGAGGTGTACATTGAACAACCACAAGGATTCAATACCTTTGACAAAGAGTCACATGTATGTAGACTCGAGCGAGCGTTGTATGGATTGAAACAAGCACCCTGTGCTTGGTACACTAGGATCGATGACTATTTCACCAGGTTGGGCTTCACCAAAAGTGAAGCAGATGCAAACCTTTACCATATTTTTGTTGAAGGTAAATTTTTGATTATAGTGTTATATTTCGATGACTTGATTTTAACCGGTGATGAGAAGCTGATCAAATATTGCAAAGAGTGTCTTGCAAGAGAATTCGAGATGAGGGACATCAGTCTCATGCATTATTTCCTCGGTTTGGACGTATGGAAAGGATATGGGGAACTGTTTGTCTCTTAGGGCAAGTATGCCAACGAGATACTGAAGAAGTTCCGCATGGAGAGTTGCAAATCCAAGGACACTCCTCTAGCAGGCAGTTGGAGGAAGGAGGATGCCACTTTAGGTGAGGAAGTGGAGACCACTATTTACAGGAAGCTTGTGGGTTCACTCATGTACTTGGTGAACAAACAACCAAACATGTGTTGTGTAGTTAACCAGCTTAGTCAAGCAATGGTTAAGCCAACCAAATTGTATTAGAAGGTAGCCAAACATGTGTTGAGATACCTCAGAGGAACTACTTGGTATGGTATTTGGTACAAACGGACAAAGGGAGTGAAGCTGAAAGGCTTCACAAATGCAGATTGGGTGGGTAGTCCATTAGATCAGAAGAGAAATTCGAGAGGATTTTTCAGTATTGGGTCAACAATAGTTTCTTAGTACAACATAAAGAAGAGATTAGTTGCACTCGGTTTAGCAGAAGTAGAGTACATGGCTACTAGTCAAGGACCTTGTGAAGCTATCTAGATGAGGAAGATTATTGTGGGGTTATTTTGTCAGATGATGGATCCCATTGTGATTGATGCAGAGGATCTGCAAAAAATTAGAATGCATGCGCAAAATAGACACTACCAATTTATGCATGTTAAATAACACTTGAATAACTCAAAAATTGGCCACCATTTATAAATTCACATACATTACGATCAAGAAGTTCAACCCTGCGACTAGATGGTAGCATCTAATGCAGAAAATTTAGTATATACATTGTGTAGCAGAGGTTAAATAATATATTTGAACAAAGAACGAACACAACCAAAATACTGGCATATAATATCAATAATAAATTTTAGATTCAAACCCTTCTTTGGCCAAATATACATTTGTGGCTTCTTGCTCTTTCCTTCACAACTCATCACACTATCCCTCTCTACATTTTTTCCTCTATCCTATTCCGTTCTCTGTGTCCCTCACATCCTCACACAAAGCTTCATATTTCTACATAATTATCGATTAATTTGAATCCATGATTTACTCCACAAATATCTCAACCAAATCCTAAAATATCTTTATCCCTTCTTTGACTCAACTAAGTTCCATTTAAGGAGTTCTTAACCCCTAAAATATCTATCGAACCCAACTCCACTCATATTCTCAATTAATTAAGAGAATATTTACAATAAACCTCACACTCATATTTTTCTCTCAATTTATTTTTTTAAAATGTACATAATTTATAAAATAATTATAAAAAACATCACCACCTAAATCACTAAAATAAATAATGAAAATTAAGTAGGATGCTCCTGCATCAGATTCCCCATGTAGAGAAGTTTCCATAGACTCATGTCTATGAGGTCTGTCACTTTTCTGTAATAATGTGATAGCCACAAGTCTCAATAACTTGCTCCCTCCAGGATTCCAAACTATATTTTTTCCGCTGGTCTTTTAAATTATCAGCTCCATTTTGTAATTTTGCACAGAATTTCCAGAATAGTATTTTCATAATACTATTTAATGTATCTCTCGCTTTTCCATACCACATTATCTTTATTTCGGGAATTATAGACTCGTGTAGAAATGCTGATACCCATTCTCTTGGTCTCCAAACTTTTAAAGAATCTCGAACTGGCTTTACATCAGCATCACTCATTCTGTCAACTGCATTCCATCGGCCTCTCCAACAATTTCTTTTGCCAATTCCTCGGAGTAATTTCTCTTTGTCTGATGCTTCCATCTCCAATTGCGTTGAACACTCAACTTTCTAAAATGAATAATAGTCAAGAACTCCTCCTTGATCACAACTATAGTGATTGATTTCCCCTATAGTAACAAATTTATCATCTGGTGTTGTACCTGCATTCATCAACAATTATTAGTTTTAAAAAGATAAAAATTTTCGGCCTCTTTTGATGCTTCAAGCACCAATCTCCCATCATAGACTTTCTAGATTTCAGCAGATCCTATTTTGAATTGGTGGCTGTTTTCATCTTTACCCTACTGGTTCAATACTTCTGTTTCCTTTATGTCTCTAAGGACATAACTTTCTTGCTGCTCCTGATCTTTCATCTCATCTCCAAATACTTTCTGCTCAATTTCTCTAATTTTAACATTATATTTATTAATATTGTTTTCTGTACCTACAACCACATTATTATTTGAAGAGTTAAAACATTCACTTAACTCTATAAACGTTAGAAACATTTCATCCTTATCATGCATGGTAACTGCAATATTTTCTGTATCAGGTTCTGCAAGGTTCATTTCTCCTTCAGGTTCCTTGAGCCATCATTCAAAGAACTCTATTTCCATGTGAAATCTTTCCAGCATTTCATCACAACCTTCATTCTCAGTTTCATTCTTCTTCTGGAAATCCTCCTGAGTTATCCTGTTTTCCGTATCATCACATTGCGAAATTCTTTCATCAATTTCATTAAACAAATTCATTTGTTTACCTCCTTGGAATATCACTTCGGCATTTTCATTATGCCTCTGCTCCACAACAACTTCAACTAGCTGTCTTACACCAAACATGAATTCATCTATGAATTCTTTCTGCTGCAAGAAATCAATACCTTCCTCCCCTGAAAGGAATTCTCCATCATACTTCACCTCAAGAGCTTCATTCATCTCTGTGACAGTTTCACCAGACTGTTCATCATCTTCTGCACATCCTGCAAACATACACAAACTATGAGATTTAAAAACACAAGGCTTCATAGCCTCATCCGCTTCTCTTGTCAACATATCTTCTAATTCTTCTAAACTATTCCAATAGTCCATGAGATATTTCTCATTAATCTCTTCACCCAGAATTTCACCTTGTTCTGGGCCACAAATGGAAACTTCCATTTCCCACTTAGATTTTTAGAGTTCTTCACATCTCAATTTCACACTAACCATCTACTCGAGCTTCCTCAGCTCTTCTGTTAACTGTATGTTTACTTGTTGATCCCTCTTTTCTTGTAGTCTCTGCCATTTCACTTTCTTCCTCATGGTCCAACCATGTCTATGGTCTTTTGTATTTCTCTGCAATAATTCCATAAATAACTCAAGGTGAACTGCTATCTCAGGTTTCTCCCTCTCATACTCTTCATCAGTCAAATGCTTTCTTATGCCATTTTCCTTGGCATCTTCCTTCTTCTTTCTTCTATTGCGGTCTTTCTCAGAACCTCTGAAATGATTATCACTATTCATCTTCTCCTCCTTTGTGAACTTCATCTGTTCACTTGTGGATTTTGTTCAATCCCATTTTCAGCAAGCCTTCATACTTGCCATCCAAAAATACAAGCTCTCTTCCTGTGCTTGGTATCTTTTGATTCTTTGTCTTGGAATCATCTTCTGGGAAACTCTCTTGCTTCTCTTTGCTGCAAACAAAAACTGCAGTATTTCATGTGTTATAATGACCAAACTCTTTGGGTGTCAGGCTCCACTGATCATGCACCCAATTACATTCAAACCTTTTGACTTGATTTCAGACTCTTTGACTCCAGACTTGACATCAACTCTTCATCTTGGATGAAAAATGCACCCTATGATGCAGCCAAAGCTGCCTTTACCCACATTATTCATATGATTTATTTTTATGTATGTGCATCCCAAAACCACATCAATGAAATTAAATTCCTTTGGTATAATATAAATCAATTTTAAATCCACAAATCTCTATCATTTGAACTCCACGTGCGGCAGCTATATCCTTTTTAAATTTTATGGTTATAAACCATACCCACAACTTATTAAAAATCGAATCTACATAATTGACTTTGGGTAAAACCCAAAAGTATTAACATATATATATATATATATATATATATATATATATATATATATATATATATATATATATATATATATATATATATATATTGGCCACGCTTATCTTCAACGCACATTTCACCGACAATTTTCTTATGCCAGTTGATCCCATGGTTATCGCAGTACAAACTCCACGAGCTTTAATTATTTTGAAGCTGTGCGAAATAGATGGTTTTTACTTTCAAGTCAATGTGACGTGGTAGTCTCTAGGCACTATCACATTCATAAAACAATTGCAACTTACCAGTTTTATGCTATTGGAAAACCACTTCTGCATTCCTCTGCGTCAACGATTCCTTCTTCTGGCATTCATCTTCAGGGTCATACAATCAGCTTACCATTACACACAGATTTCAAATTTAACTCTCCGCATTTACATCCATGGATTTCTCGGAAAAAAAACTCTGCCCTATGAATAACGCAATCCACTCATTATAACATGAAATAATTTTCAATTTTAGAAGCAAAATCCTTGAATCGAATCTGAGCTTTCGATTTGTTCTCAAATGTGTACGCTGATCCTCCATGATTTTCAAGCTTCAAGTTTGAACTTCCACTGGGTTTCCTCTCACATTTTCAACCATGCTTGAGATCTATGCTTTAGCAATAGAATGGCTTAACTTATTGATCAATAGCGATGCTTGTACACAAGGAATTCATTTTTCCAACTTGGACTGATATTATGAATGAGCGTTGAACATTCTCTAGCTCAATACAAAAATTTAATCTTAAGAAAATTTGCCCCACTGATTGATATGGCGTTGGCTCCCCACAACGACCAACACAACTCACAGATCTGCACGATCCCAATAGTACAGAATTTAAGCCACAGGGTCATTAATAGAACAATGAAATTAACAGAAAAGAATGCCTACACCTGGAGGTAGAGAGAAGAATATGTGACTTCTCCCTATTTTTGATGGGATAGAATTACTAAAGGGTAGAGAAAATTTCTGTAGTCAATACGATTTCTATAATGAGCGACTCATCCCATGCAGCCAACCATGAATCTATTGCTTTTTATATTAACCATGGAAACAAAATTCTGCGGCGTTCGCATGGCCCTGCATAAACTGGTCTCTTCAGGACAAAACATTCCCCTCATACATATTCAACTCTCAATGCGTAGTTCGTGCTCCAATGGGGAACTATATTCCAAATGGACAAGACAACAATGAAGTTGCAGATGCTTACCTCTGCACTTGTCTCATAAATAATTTTATACAACTGTTACTTGCCTTTTGTTTTTAGTGCACAAATCTGATTCTCGAACAACATAAAACATGGAGACCACAATCTATATTGGTCGAGATCTATGATTCACAATTTTCATTTGTAACTTCATACTTCATCAACGCAAATTCAGATACAACTGTCAATATAATAGATAATGAAATTATTACCATATATGAGATGTCACACAAGAGAGCGAATGTTGTAATGGCGTTTCTCTGCGTTAATGCTAACGCAATCGGAATTTGTAACCACTGTTAGAAATCACATATTGCACAATGTGTTTTCTATAGGAGTGTCGATGCCGGTTGCAGTCTTCAATTTCCAATTGGCCACTGTTATACACCACACATTTCACAATGCGTTTTCTATAGAAATAATTTGCAAATATTTCACAATGCGGTTTCTACAGGAATGCATTGCAATGTCGATGCCAGTTAGAGTATTCAATTCCCAATTTTCCTTTACAGAATTATCCCAAAGTTCTCCAACGTTCGTGTTAAAAAATCTATTGCCTCTGCACTCTTACTGAAATTGTAGTCTACCGTAATCGACTTCCACTCTACGCTGGCCGTCTTCGCTTTGGCTTTCACATTGAAGCCATGCCATTTACTTACTGTTGGGCACCAAATCTGGCTACCTTTCTGACCATTTTTATCATCCTGATCCTTTTGTGTTTAATTGCCTACATTTTCTATGCTAAACTTATGACGTAAATACCCCTAACTTGTCCAATTGGAATGTTTTAATTAATGAAGTAAATTCATGGAGTCTTACCTATTTGCGGCACTAAGATATGTGCTTGACTACAGTTTGGAAAATAGGAACCCTCACTCTAGCAGTTTGCAACAGATTTGGTAACGGTCAGCTATAGGGAGATCGCGCAGCTGGAAGTCACGATTCCCTGGGCCTATTCTTGGCCGCTTGTTCTATCCTGGACATCTGATGTTTGTGCTATTCCAACTGATGTGTATTTCTAAATGCACGATTACCACGTTCCAGGGAGATTTGTTATTCTCCCACGCTGTGTATAAAATGTACATTGTTCCTGTAAATAGGGGTTCCCAAAAGGATATTGTAATCACGTCTTAAATATTGATAAAGCACTTTTGGTTTTGCTGTTCTAAGCATTTTCGTGACTAACGCAACCCTGATCAGAGAGCTGGGCCCACTCTTCTGATCAGGTGCTGCGTCTGCGTGTGTGTGAATTGTTTTTGTGTTATGGTTGCTGTTATTATTCTTTACTGTCAAGATTGTTTTGAAGTTCAGTATTTGATTTAATCTCACATAAATTTTTTGAACCTTGATTATAAACCCTTGGTTAAGACAGATTATGTGTTTGTTCTTGCATATACCTTGCGTGTTGCCTTGAAAGGATACGCTCCCAGATTGATAAAATTAATGTTAGATTAGGGTGGATAAATCATTCTTACCTGGACACCAAAATTTTGGCACCGTTGCCAAAGAGGCTAACAAGGTGCAAGCAATGATTCGAATCAACCAGAGGGTCAATCTCTCGTCCTAGGGAGAGATCGAGCTTTCTCACTCTACTTCAAGTTCTGAGTGTAGGTTTTGATTTTGGTTTGTTTATTTCTGTTTCTGTTTTGAATTTAGGGCCATATTTTTGTCCTGGGAAGGGAGGAGTCTTTTGACACCCAGCTCCAGGCCCTGAGTGGAGTTATTTATTTTTAACTTTCGTGTGTTTTCTTGTGGGGAACCCTTAGCTTTACCCTGGAGAGGGAGGAGTATTTTGACACCCTGCTTTAGATCTGGGAGTATTAGGTCTTCCTGTGGATTGTGCTATTTTGGTTCTTTTCCTGGGGAGGGAGGAGTTCTTTAACGCCCTGCTCAGGGCCTGAAACCCTAGCTTCTTGTTCTGCTATTTTTTTTTTTTTTTTTTTGCGAACTATGTTTATCTTGGGGAAGGAATGGTATTTTGACGCCTTACTCCAAGATTTGAGCATTTTAGGTTCATACACAAACCTTCCATAATACCATTTTCTGTATGAAAAAAGAACCAAATAAGAGGGGCGGAGTGAGAGCCCCAAAAAGGGGAAGACAAGATCTGGGAAGGAAAACTTATATTCAACAGATTATAGAAAAGGCGGAGTCAGAAGCATCTTCTCGAGCAACTGCAAGGCCAGGGGCTAGGAGAGTGAAGTCCGAGGGACAGTCGGTGGATCAACCAGTGCATGCCATGGTATCCCTTGGTGATTTGGTACAACAGGGTCCTCCAATAGCGGAAGAAATAATTAGCAGTAGACTGGACCGAGAGGATCTTGTGCTGGTAATAGCAGAGGAAGAAATCACAAGTAGAACGTCGACAGAGTCAGATTGCTATAGTAAGGGAAAGGAAGTTGTAGTCGAGGGATTGAACCATCAGGACACAGGAAGAAGAAACGAGGAGATATTGGTATCACCAAGAGACCGGGGAAGTGCCACTAAAGTAACTCGCGTTCCAGTAGTGAGGAGTCCCCGACCATCCTCCACAGAGCCTGTTGAAATCCCCAGCGATTATTGGAAGGTATTTATGGCTCCCACAACCTCCACTATTTAATTTCCCATTGGGAATATGGGAGCTGGCACACCTACAAAGCCTATCCCATTGGAAGCCTTACCGAACTTCCATGGGTTTGTTTCAAAGGATCCCGACACATTTCTATTTGAGTTCGACATAGTGTGCCGGGGGTATGATTACACGACAGATGCCCAGAAGTTAAATATTTTTCCTTCTACACTAAAAGGGATGGCCCTGCGATGGTTTATGGGCCTTGGAGGAAAATCCAATTCCACATGGAATGATATGCAAACAACTTTTCTAGAAAAGTACCAGGATTACTGCAAATCCCGGAATGTCAAGGAGGAGCTTTTCAAGTTCACACAAAAAGAAGATGAAAGTTTGGAAGATTGTGTGGAGAGGTTTAAGTACCTCTTACAGACGTCAGGTCATTCTGATTTAGATAAGGAAATTTTGAAGGTTATCCTCCTTCGATCCTTTCAAGAGGATTCAATGGAACTGTTGAATATTGTGGGAAAGGGAGACATCTCCAAGGAAAATTTTGAAGGTATTTGCGATTTGTGTATTTAGTGCTCGAGGGGGCTTGCAAGAAACAGATCAGGGATTTGTTCAGTAAAAGGATCCGGTGGGGGTGTTACGAAAGCAGAAATCGGGAACCTGCTAGACAACTTAAGGACATATATTCTCAGTACCCTGTCAACACAAATGGACACTTTACAAGTAAAGCAGAAGCAACTGGAACTAGATAGGACCATGGCAATCTTTTACCCGAAGTGCAAGAAGAATCATCTGGAAAGGGAATGCCCATTAAGTCCATAGAAAAATGTGACATCTATGAGCTGAATCATGTAACAAGCTCATTCCCTTCCTTGCTGGGCCTGAAAGCGGTGTTTCAAGGAGCAGGGGAGGACACGGAGCAATTGTACCTTATGGGCACCAGGAAGCCGTGGAAAATTTTACCACCTATGGTAAATAAAGGTATGTACCCAGATCCATCTTAGTATTTTAATAACTACAACATGAATCCTCAAACCATGCCTTGTCCCCCTATGTGGCCACAATACCATTACCCATTGTGGCAGCAATGGAACCCTCAAGTCAGTATGAGCTCACCATGTGCTCCAACTTGGCGAGGACCCTGTTTAGGGCAGTTTCCTCAATAGATGCCACAACAGCAACTCCAATTACCCTCCAATGTGCCTCCTGGGAATCAACCTGTCCATCCTCAGCTTCCAATGCAGCCTAATCCTAATCCCAATAATAAAGGAGCCCATCAAGCTGATGTTCTTAACCTGCCTTCGTATAGTATCTCTACTGCAGAATTGTATGAAATGAACTTGCAATCATGTCGAACAATCAATGTTCAACCCCCTCCGGTTATCATTGAACAACTTGATAATGAAGAAAGAGAGGCACAACCGACTAGTAGAGAGCCAAAACAAACCGTTAAAAATCAGGTGCCTCCTGTAAAACAACATCAATATGAACCACCTTACCCAGAGAGATTGATTATGAGTAAACCAAGCCCACAAGCTGAATTTGATTTATTAGGAGAATTGCAGAATTTATTTGTTAAAATTCCCTTGTTACAAGCTATGAAGGATGTACCAATTTATGCAAAGACTTAGGGAATATTTTTCAAAGAAACCTGTGAAGAAAACTAAGGACCCCCTCACTATACATGTTATGGGAAAATTATCGGACTTCATGATGGGAAAATCAATACCAGTGAAATATGGAGATCCGGGGAGCCCAGTTTTGATAGTACAAATTAATGGGGTAGAGATTCCAAATGTGCTGGTAGACCTAGGCGCTGCCATCAATGTCATCACCACTGAAACCATGCATACATTAGGCCTTAAAAATTTGAAGCATACACCTACAGTGTTGGAATCAGCAGTTCGATCTACGGTTAAACCTGTAGGGAAGTTGGAGGACGTGAAAATTTTAGTAGATGCATGGAATTACCCTGTAGATTTCCAGGTATTGCATACACAATATTCAGTGGGTGGTCACTACTTGATTCTGGGTAGGCCATGGCTGGCTACTACAGACACTTATATTGGGTGCCGTTCAGGAAATATGATTATCTCTAATGGGCATAACACCAAGAACTTGGTACTATACCCACCTGCAGAACCAAATGCACCTAAAAAGTCAGCAGGCGGCAAGAAGGCTGTATCTATGATAGAGGTCGAAGATGAAGAAGTGAGACCGGTCCTTACTATCGGGCAGGCCCTTGAGTTGAAGATGGAATCAGAAGATGACGTGATTACTTCCTTCATGAACGATCCTTGTTCCATTTCAGAGTCAAATAAGCAGGTCTTAAGATCCATCCTAAGCTGTGAAACTCAGGAAGTTATTAAAACAGCAGAAGAGTTAGAGGAAGATGTTGATGCACCTCATGAAAGTGTTCAGGTGGAGATAGAACTGGGGAAAAATTTGAATATTAATCCGGGTCTGTCAGAATCCCAGAAGAAGTAGCTGGTAGATGTTCTTCAGAAGCATAAGGAATCTTTCACCTGGGATTATTTAGACATGAAGGGGATCCCTGCCAACTTATGTACCCATCACATATATATCAAGGAAGATTGTAGTCCTATAAGACAACCTTAGAGAAGGATGAATCCTACATCAAAAAACATTGTGAAAGAAGAGCTTCAGAAATTATCGGATGTGGGTTTTATCTACCCTATCTCAGACAACCAATGGGTCTCGCCATTGGTAATGGTCCCTAAGAAGAATGGTAAATGGCGTATCTATGTGGATTATCGAGAGTTAAATAAGGCAACACAGAAGGACCATTTTCCCTTACCATTTATCGATCAAGTTTTAGACACATTGGCTGGCAAGAATTTTTTCTCGTTTCTAGATGGGTTTAGTGGATATAATCAAATCCAAATCGCTCTTGAGCACCAGGACAAGACCACTTTCACATGCCCCTGGGGAACATTTGCATACCGGGTCCTTCCTTTTGGCCTGTGTAATGCCCCTGCAACATTCCAGAGGGAAATTATGGGAATCTTCTCTGATCTGATAGATGATGGTGTTGAAATTTATATGGATGACTTCACTCCATATGGGGATTCATTCTTAGAGGGGCTGAAAAATTTAGAAAAAGTTCTTGAAAGATGTATACAAGCGCGTGTCTCCCTGAATACAGTAAAATGCCACATGATGATGGAAAAAGGAATTGTTCTGGGACATTTTCTTTTAGATGAAGGAATCAGGATGGACCCAGCAAAGATAAAGGTAATTTTGCACTTTCCAACACCTAAAACACCCACACAGGTACGTAGTGTTGTTGGCTATGCTGGTTATTATAGGCGTTTCATAGAAAATTTTGCAAAAGTAGCACACCCATTATTTCAATTACTGACAAAAGACTCAGAATTTGTGTGGTCAGATGACTGTGATATAGCCTTCACAAGAATTAAAGAATTAGTCTACAGTGCCCCAATTCTTAGAGGACCAGACTGGGCATTACCTTTCCACATTCATACGGATGCTTCTCAAACAGCAATTGGTGCAGTACTAGGACAACAAGAGGATAAAGTACCTTACACAGTATACTATGTTAGTAATAATTTGGCCCCTGCTGAATTAAACTACATAGTGACTGAGAAAGAGTTCCTTGCTGTTGTTTATGCCATCAACAAGTTCTGACATTATATTACCGGGTATTCTACTTTTGTGCACATTGATCATGCAACCATCAGGTATTTATTGAAAAAATCTGTTACCCCTGGTCGTGTTACAAGATGGTTGTTTCTACTACAGGAATTTGATATTACTATAGTAGATAAACCAGGGAAGGACAATGTGGTTGTAGATTTCTTATCTAGGATAGAACATGATGGTAAGAATACACTTGTTGAAGATAATTTCCCAGATGAGTATCTTTTTTCAGTTTTTGCTAACATTTCGTGGTATGCAGATATTGCTAATTATCTTGCTACAGGTGAGGTGCCTCGTCACTTGTCCTGTAAGGAGAAAAGGAAGATCATTCACCGGAGTACCCGATATTCATGGATGGAAGGATATCTCTTCCATACAGGGATTGACTAGCAGATTCGGCATTGTGTGGCAAAGGATGATATTTATGAGATCTTAAAGGCTCCACATGATGGACCCTGTGGAGGAAATTTTGCAAACAAAAGGACAGGTCATAAAGTGCTGCAGATGGGATATTATTGGCCCTCCATCTTTCGTGACTCTCGGGATTATATTCGAAGGTGTGATAGTTGTCAGTGGATGGGACAACCTAGGAGAGTAGATGAAATGCCTCTCCAACCCCATATAGTCCTTGAACCATTTGAGAAGTGGGCCATCGATTTCGTTAGAACTTTTAACCCACCTTCTCATCAGAAATCCTACATCCTAGTTTGTACTGATTATGTAACCAAATGGATGGAAGCTAGAGCAGTCATGAGAGCAACATAGCAAGTAGTGGCAGACTTCCTTTTTGAAGAAATATTTGCTCAGTAAGGGACTCCCAGAGAAATTGTATCAGACGGAGGATCACAGTTCACATCCCATATGATAGAGAAAGTGATGCAGAAATACAGGGTCAAACATAGAGTAACAACCCCCTATCATCCAGAGGCGAATGGGAAATTAGAGAGTACAAACAAGGTATTGGAAAATATCTTGACAAAGACAGTAGCAAGTCATCGCCGGGATTGGGCAAAAAAAATTTTAGAATCTTTATGGGCCTATAGAACAGCATGGCAGAACACAACGGGGTTTTATCCATTTTAATTAGTTTATGGGAAATCCCCCTTATTTCTGGTAGAATTTGAAATTAGCACACTCAGAACAACTCTAGAAGTAGGCTTAGATCTATCAGAAGCACATAAACACTGACTGGAACAACTGAATGAGTTAGATGAGATTCGATGAGTAGCTGTCCAGAGAACTACTGCTGTTCAACAACAGATAATGAAATGGCATGATAAATTCATAAAAACTAAGGTGTTTCAAGAAGGGGATTGGGTGTTACTGTATGACTCCCGGTTTAAGGATTTCAAATGCAAGCTTCACACTCGCTAGATGGGACCATATCAAGTTGATGCAGTGTTCAAAAATGGAACGGTTAGATTAATTAAAATTGATGAGAATTAGACCATGTTTGTGGTGAATGGGCACCATCTAAAATTATACCATCGTCCAGCCTCTAAATATGCCTTTGTCAAAACCCTTTCAGATTCAGCTAATCTAATGGTTATTGCGATAGAAGACACTCTCACTCAATAATAATAATAATAATAATGATAATATGTGATTATTCCTTACTTGTTTGTATTTTGCAGGAATAATAAAGAAATATGGCTAGGAGGAAAGTAACATTCGGTGTGTTACTCCATCAGTGCTTCTATAGAGATATTTTGTTTCACTGATGCTGTTACTCTGCAACTGCTGTTACTCCGTAGCTGCTGATACTTTGAAGTTGCTGTTACTTGGTAACTGCTGTTACTCCGCAACTGCTGTTACTCCGTAACTGTTGTTACTCTGAAGTTGCTGCTACACCGCCGATGCTATTACTCCGAAGTTGTTGCTACATCGCCGATGCTGTTACTTCGAAGTTACTGCTACACTGCCGATGCTGTTACTCCGAAGTTGCTGCTACACTGCCGATGCTATTACTCTGAAGTTGCTGTTACACCACCGATGCTGTTACTCCGAAGTTACTATCACTCTGCAACTGATGTTACTTCGTAACTGCCGTTACTCCGTAGCTGCCGTTACTCCATAGCTGCTGTTGCTCCGTAGCTTCTGTTACTCACTGTTGCCATTACTCACTGTTTATGTTATTCACTGATATGCTGATACTACGACAAATATTTCTGCTGCTACTCCACTTTAAGGTAAGTCCGCAGGTATGTCTCCATTGATTTTATGGATTTAATTAAATATTCCAAAAGGACGGTCAAACGTGCCGAGGACGACCGTCATTTAGTTGGGGGGAGGGAATTTTCATAATGAATGGCGGCGTACTTCGTAAAGGTATTTATGACACACGATTCCTACGTAACCAAATTTAATGATTTAAAGTACTCTGTAATCATACCAAATGAGTTGGAATGCGTACTTATACACAAAAAAGTCATATCAGTCATCTCCCAACATGCCGCATTGAATTCTAAGAATATCTAAAAGTACTACCATAATCTGTCATTACTTCTAAGCATACTAGTACTGTTTATCCATTATATCCGAAAGTGGCCATGACGTTATTTCAGTTGCTAATAGTTTGGAGCCCTGTCACTCCCCCTTGCCAGCTAACTGTAGCCATCGTGTTGACTCTGCCTCTGCAGAAATGGGTGGTCGATCTGTGCGACATGAACCTGATGATTCAACGAGTATTCGAAGAAATTGGGAAGTATGGCAAGTATTTTAGAATGCAGGTTGGGACATTTATTTTGACAGGCTGAACAGATGGGATGAATAAATCGCGATGGAGTTCACATTGAATCTGGAAGAAGGAGTTTCTCGGGTTCCTGGAATTGACATTATAGTGACAGAAGAAACCATCGTGGAAGTCAGTGGATTGCCGCAAGTCGGAGAACACTGGTTTTCAAGGAGAACACCCCTCCCAGAACTCCCCGAAGCTTTTTTACAAGATGGAGAAAGAATTGCGCAGAAGGGTCGGGGATATGACAGAAATTCATTACCTCGTCCATGGGGAGGAGTTGCAGAGGTTGTTATAAATTATATGACATGTGAAGGAAGATATTCTACTATCTTCAAATATCACCGCCGCATATTGGCTCACCTGCGATTTCCACAAACAGAGGATTTTTCGATGAATGCACCCTATTTTCTGTTAAGGAGCCTTCATTTGATGGAAAATTCGGCTCGGGGGGCACGATAGGTCTTGGCAGTCCTCTCTCAACATGGGATGGTCCAGTTGCTAGTAATGAACGCCATTGAGAAGATCCCGATTCCGTGGGAACTGTTTCAGAATTCCACAGAGGAGGAAATAGAAGCCACTGTGGCTGCTAGGGCAGAAGAACCTAAAGCCATGCAGGAAGATGAAGAGGAGGATGAAGCCATGCAGGGAGATGCAGAGGATGATGATTACATTTATCAGGAGGATTCTGAAGAGATGAAAATGGAGACTGAAGAGTGTGAAGAAGAGATGGTTCCCCAAGAAAAAGCTGAACTCGTGGAATCAATGGAAGTTGCAGAGATACCCACTGGCACTACGGCCAAGGCTGTCCCACAAGAACCAACCCCATCTATGGAGTCATCTGAGAAAATAGATAGTGCGATGGGCACGGAGGTAAACCCACAACAAATGAAAGAGGGTGAATTGGTCGACATTGCGACTGAGGCCACTCCACAGGGATCTCCTGTCGACATGGAACCAATGGAGGAGGGTAAGATGATTGAAGAAGAAGTCGTGACCACTCCGACCAGAGAAACCATGAAGGAAATGACGGGAGAACTAAGGTGTGAGGCTGACACTATCCCACAAGAACCAACGTCGACCTCGGGGCTGAATGTAGAGGATTTTTTCCAGTTCCCCATCTTTCTTCCTAGGGGAGCAAGGGTAACTCATTCCCCGCAGCAAAGAGAGGAAGAATATTTTTCCATTCCTATGGCTTGGAATTTAAAATGAAGGCCACGACCGGAAGAGGCCCTAACATACATATCAGCTGGGGAGCATGGTATCGGGTCACCACTAGTTGCGGAGAATGTACATGATGAGAGAATGGCCATTGGTGAAGAGGAGGGACCAAGTGGAGTGGTCCCGACGAATGAACCAATGGAGCACTTAGGCGTGAAAAGAGTGAAGAAAGAAATAACAGAAGAAGAAAAGGCAGAGGAGGTTGGACCGACCGTTGGCCCAGCAGAGGCAGTCCCGAGGGATTTACCTCCAGCTACCGAGGCAGAAGAAATACAGGTCAAGCAAGAAGAGGCAGAGTTGTGTGGACAATGAAGACTTCCCATCAAACAGAGATACCAACAGCAGTTTAAGGAAGTAATGCGGCTCAAAATGGAAGTAAGGGATTTGAGAAGGAAAGTGCACAAGATGCAGAAACGAATAAACAAGTACAAGTGGCGAGCTAGGAAATCCAAAGTCGTCCGGGTTGAAGCAGGAACTGAAACAGACCCGATTGAAAAATTGTTTGAAGCCAGAGAGTATGCCTTGATGGCCGAATTACAGATGTGGAAGTCTACTGCAGCTCAATATAAGAATGAGATCAAAATAACCAAGGAGAGAGCCTCCACAACCATCTTCAGATATGTGGAGCGCATAGACATTATGAGAATAAGGCATGCTAAGCAGCAGCTCAAGATGGAGCAACTTGAAAAACAAGTGGCCAAACTGAAAGATGATAAGGAACAGATGTTCAACCTGGTGCAAGAGGTGATGGCATGTTGTCCCCCTGCTTCTTATTATTCTTTATTTTTGCATGAACATTTTCTTTTATTTTGCATGGAGAGCATAAAAAAGGAGGTAAGTTATGAAATAGAATATGGTGTACAATTCCTCCGAATCATGAGGAGTCATGATGTGCCAAATCAACATCTGATGTGTGAGTTTTACCTGCATGGGTATTTTTTACGTCTGGACAGAGATTTTAACCCAGTTCTATATGTAGGGGACATCCATTTGAGGGCCCTCACCTCTTATGATTTCAATCAAATCCATTGGCAGAAGGCTTGTAACACTTTTGAGTCTAATCAAGTTATAAGGCCATTTATAGTAAGAGGAGAACATGAGAGGTCAGATACAATGTTCAATAAACACCATACCTTTTTGAAATTTGAGGAGAATAGAGAAAGAATGCTGAGGACACAAAAGTGGTGCCTCGATCTTTGTATCAATAAATTAACTATTTTTCAAAAAGAGGCCCTTGATTGTTGTTAGAGAAGGTGGATGATGTCACCGACAACTGTCCGGAATAGAGAGCCTTTTGGGGCACCCAACTTTGCACGATTACTCACCAGATTACCCAGATATGTGGCATGTGTCCAAACATGTGGGATTCGGTGGATGGGGCTTCGGTTTTAGTATCCTGTTATTTGGTTGCCTGTAGAAGTTTACACCCCAACGTACAATGTTCCAACAGATTGGTGGAAGGAAGTTCTCGTTTCAGATGGATTTAAAGTTTCGGGGACAGAGATGGCTTTAGAGTATGATCTTTCCAGGCTTCATGAACCCCACAGTTTGCAGAACCCAGACCTACGGAGGCAGCAGACTGCATGAGGACATGCCGAAGGCTAGTTGGGGGGAGATGTTGGGCACCAATTCTGGCTACCTTTCTGACCATTTTTATCATCCTTTTTGATCTTTTTGTGTTTAATTGCCTACATTTTCTATGCTAAACTTATGAGGTAAATACCCCTAACTTTTCCAATTGGAATGTTTTAATTAATGAAGTAAAGTCACGAAGTCTTACTTATTTGCGGCACTCAGATATGTGCTTGACTACAGTTTGGAGAACAGGAATCCTCGCTCCAACGGTTTGCAACAGATTTGGTAATGGTCAGCTATAGGGAGATTGCGCAGCTGGAAGTCACGATTCCCTGGGCCTATTCTTGGCCCCTTGTTCTATCCTGGACATCTAATGTTTGTGCTGTTCCAACTGATGTGTATTTCTGAATGCGCGATTACCATGTACCAGGGAGATTTGTTATTCTCCCGCGCTGTGTATAAAATGGACATTGTTCCTGTAAATGGGGGTTCCCAAAAGGATATTGTAATCACGTCTTACATATTAATAAAGCACTTTTGGTTTTGCTATTCTAAGCATTTTCATGACTAACTTAGCCCTGATTAGAGAGTTGGGATATCTCTTCTGATCAGGTGCTGCGTCTGCGTGTGTGTGAATTGTTTTTGTGTTATGGTTGTTGTTATTATTCTTTACTGTCAAGATGTTTTGAAGTTCAATATTTGATTTAATCTCACAGCAATGTTTTGAACCTTGATTATAAACCCTTGGTTAAGACGGATTATGTGTTTGTTCCTGCATATATCTTAAGCATTGCCTTGAAAGGATATGCTCCTAGATTGATAAAATTAATGTCAGATTAGGGTGGATAAATCATTCTTACTTGGACACCAACACTTACCACGCACACTCTGATGTTGCCCAATCTGAGATCGACTTTACCATCACGTTTTTTCTAGTTGCACAAATGTTCCTGCAGTTAACACACTCATCTCTTGTCCGTGGCTACATGGATTAATTAGATCGTTGGGAAAATGATGAAGAGGATCTGCAAAAAAATAGAATGCACACGCAAAATAGATATTACCAATGTATGCATATTAAATAACACTTGAATAACTCAAAAATTAGCCACCATTTATAAATTCACATACATTGCGGTCAAGAAGTTCAACCCTGGGACTGGATGGTAGCATCTACTGCGGACAATTTAGTATATACATGATCCAGGTGGATATCGGTGGCCTCCCACCTATTCCATTTGGACCCGCAACATCAATTCTTTCAGTTTTTCAGCTTCAGCACAACTTACTATTTATAGCAGGTTTTCGGGTCCTGCACACCCGGAGCTGTTTTGGGGCATTAATAATCCAGGTGGATATTGATGGCCACCCATCAAGTCCATTTGAACCCCCACCATCAGTTATTTCAGTTTGTAAGTTTCGGCACAACTTACTATTTTTGGCAGTTTTTCGGGTCTTAAACGTTCGGAGCCGTTTTGAGGCCCTAAACGACGCTTTTTGGGAAAACGGAGAGCAACATGGGTCCATGGACCGATGTTGCTCGTTCAAAAAATTGAAGTCCTCGGATAGATCTTTCTAACGAGCTATTGAGCGCGTCAAACGGAGATCGGATGCCAAAGTTACGTCCCCAGGAAGTTGAACCACCAATTTACCCAAACGGGGCCCACAGTTTTGGCGCTTCATCTCCTACGGTTAGGGTTTTTGGACCTTTCGGATTCTACTATTGTTTTCAACAATAAATAGGCCCTTTGAGCCTCATTGTAATACGCTCAAAGGGGCCGGGAGCCGATACATTCTTCTCGTGGATAAGCGCCACTGCCCTAGCTCACTTGTTCTCGATCATGTCCGCATTATAACACGCTTTTAAGGGGCTCACTCCGCTAAGATTCTCTTCTCAGGGATATGCTGCCAGTACCATAGCTCTTTTGTTTCCATTATGTCTGTAATAGGCCTGCGAGCCTCAATGTAACACAGTTCAGAGGCCTGCGTACGCCACATCTCTTCTCAGAGATACGCTACCAGCGCCCTAGCTTATTTCCATGATGTTTGTAAGCTTATTTCAGTCATTCGTTTATTAATAAAATGAAGCATTATTTCCGCTGCATCTCTGTATCTATGGTTATATCTGTATTCTGTTGCGTTCCTGCATAAAATCCGGATCAGTGGTATCAGAGCGGGTCTTCTCTTTCTCTGTTTTTCTCTTCATGTCCCCAATGCGACCAGGGTATAAGGAGTTCAACCTCGCAACCCCGACGACCCCCCATGGCGGAAGGAAGGAAAGACGATGGAGCAGGAGATCCTATCAAAATCTTGCTCGAGGATGCCCTCGAGAAACAGAGGAACGCGATGACGGACAATTTTTTTTTCAGATCCTTCAATGGCTGCCCACCGGTGGCACATCTACATCCAACACCAAGTTCAGCAAAATTCCCCCCCCCCCAATGGAGGAACTTAACTCAATGGAGACCATTGCTTCCTAAGGAGGGAGGAATGATCCAGGTGGATATCGGTGGCCACCCACCTATTCCATTTGGACCGGCAACACCAATTTTTTCTGTTTTTCAGCTTCAGCACAACTTACTATTTTTAGCGTGCTTTCTGTCCCGCACACGGAGCCGTTTGGGGCATTAATAATCCAGTGGGATATCGATGGCCACCCACCTATTCCATTTGAACCCCCACCATCGGTTCTTTCAATTTTTCAGTTTCGGCACAACTTACTATTTTTAGCAGTTTTTCGGGTCCTGAACTTCCGGAGCCATTTTGAGGCCCTAAACGACTTTTTTTGGGAAAACGGAGAGCAACATGGGTCCATGGACCATGTTGCTCGTTCAAAAATTGAAGTCCTTGGATAGATCTTTCTAACGAGCTATTGAGTGCGTCAAACGGAGATCGGGTGCCAAAGTTATGCCCCCGGGAAGTTGAACCACCAATTTACCCAAACGGCCGCCCACAGTTTTGGCGCTTCATCTCCTACGGTTAGGGTTTTTGGACCTTTCGGATTCTACATTGTTTCTCAACAATAAATAGGCCCTTGAGCCTCATTGTAATACAGTTCAGGGGGCTGGGAGCCGATACATCTCTTCTCAGGGATAAGCGCTACCAGTGCCCTAGCTCACTTGTTCTGATCATGTCTGCATTGTAACACAGTTTAAGGGCTGGTAGCCGCCACATCTCTTCTCAGGGATATGCTGCCAGTACCATAGCTCTTTTGTTTCCATTATGTCTGTAATAGGCCTGCGAGCCTCAATGTAACACAGTTCAGAGGCCTGCGTACGCCACATCTCTTCTCAGAGATATGCTACCAGCGCCCTAGCTTATTTCCATTATGTTTGTAAGCTTATTTCAGTCATTCGTTTATTAATAAAATGAAGCATTATTTCCGCTGCATCTCTGTATCTATGGTTATATCTGTATTCTGTTGCGTTCCTGCATAAAATCTGGATCAGTGGTATCAGAGCGGGTCTGCTCTTTCTCTGTTTTTCTCTTCATGTCCCCAATGCGGCCAGGGTATAAGGAGTTCAACCTCGCAACCTCGACGACCCCCCATGGCGGAAGGAAAGAAAGACGAGGGAGCAGGAGATCCTGTCAAAATCTTGCTCGAGGATGCCCTCGAAACAGAGGAACGCGATGATGGACAATTTTTTTCTTCAGATCCTTCAATGGCTGCCCAGCGGTGGCACATCTACATCCAGCACCAGTTCAAGAAAATTCCCCCCATGGAGGAACTTAACGCCATCGGAGACCATTGCTTCCTAAGGAGGAGAAATGATCCAGTGGATATCGTGTGGCCTCCACCTATTCCATTTGGACCACAAGATCAATTCTTTCAAGCTTTTTCAGCCAAGACAGCCTTTTACTATTTATAGCGTGCTCGGTTAATGTTTTTTGAGCGAGTCGTTTTTGGGGCATTAACTGTGTGGATATTGATGGCCACCCATCAAGTCCATTCCAACCCCCACCATCAGTTATTTTTTTTTGTAAGTTTCGCACAACTACACTTACTATTTTTAGCAGTTTTTCGGGTCCTGAACTTCCGGAGCCGTTTTGAGGCCCTAAACGACATTTTTTTGGGAAAACGAAGAGCAACATGGGTCCATGGACCTATGTTGCTCGTTCAAAAATTGAAGTCCTGGGATAGATCTTTCTAACGAGCTATTGAACGCGTCAAACGGAGATCGGGTGCCAAAGTTATGCCCCCGGGAAGTTGAACCACCAATTTACCCAAACGGGCGCCCACAGTTTTGGCGCCTCATCTCCTACGGTTAGGTTTTTGGACGTTTCAGATTCTACATTGTTTCTAAACAATAAATAGGCCCTCGAGCCTCATTGTAATTACAGTCAAAATAAGCCGATACATCTCTTCAGGGATAAGCGCTACTACCAAGGCCCTAGCTCACTTGTTCTCGATCATGTCCGCATTGTAACACGCTTTGCGGGCCGGTAGCCGCCACATCTCTTCGTGGGATATGCCGCGCACCATAGCTCTTTTGTTTCCATTATGTCCGTAATAGTCCTAGCCTCAATGTAACATACTGCAGGCTCCGCAGACGCCACATTCTTCGAGATGCACGCCCTAGCTTATTTCCATTATGTTTGTAAGCTTATTTCAGTCATTCGTTTATTAATAAAATGAAGCATTATTTCCGCTGCATCTCTGTATCTATGGTTATATCTGTATTCTGTTGCGTTCCTGCATAAAATCCGGATCAATACCACTGATCCGGATCTTGGGGGGAGACCCCCAATATCTAAGAAAATTGAAATGGATGTGACCAGATCTGCAAAATTAGAATGCCAGAAAAAAAAGAGAACACAAAGAAAATAAATCCACAAAGAAACTTGTTTTATTAAAGCAGAGAATAACTGTAGAAGCTACATTGTGGTGGAAAATTTGTCCTTTTACAAAGTGAGGCTTGTTATTTATAGCCTTTTTTGAGATACAATACCATAGGTGGATACCATGGGCCAATACCATGGGTAGATACCACTTACAATACCATGGGTAAATCCCATGTGTGGATGAATACCATGGGTGGATACATACCATGGGTCATTTATAATACTATGGGTGAATGAATACCATGGGTCAACACCATTTACAATACCATGGGTAAATTCCATGGGTAGATGGATAACATGGGTAGATGAATACCATGAGTTGATGCCATTTTCCATTCGGATCATTCCTCCCTCCTTAAGAAGCAATGGTCCCCATTGCGTGAAGTTCCCTCCTGAGAAACCTTTGTTGAATATGAAAAGCCACTGAAGAGAAGGGTTTGGTGTAGTTAACCCATAACCGTGATGAACAAAGATCCGAGGATAGAGATATCCTGTAATGCTTGTGACCAACTGTGATATTGACAGTGTGCGGCCTAGCAAATGGACTTCGATGAAGTGTGGGTTTGTGGATGAACCAAAACCATGACAAACGAAGATCCAAGGATAGAGATACCCTGTAATGCTTGTGACCAACTGTGTGACTAACAGTGTGCGGCCTAGCAAATGGACTTCGATGAAAATGATTTTGTGCAGTTGACCCATAACTGTGATGCTGATTGTTGATGAAGTAGCAGGTGCCTACATAGCTTGGGGTGGGAGGGCACGTCTCCAAATAACCCAAGCCGAACGCTGCTATGATCAAACTTATGAATGTGAAGCAGGTGCCTACTAAAGCGGGGTGGGAGGGCACGTCTCCAAAGGGAACCCGCTCCGAATGCTGCTCCAGATTTAAAATGAGCATAACTCGGTCAATATAACTCAAAATATTTATTAAAACATGTTTTTGGAAATGGAATGATCATTCTGCATCTTCTCATGTGTTTGAAACCACTATCTGGAGATTCTAGACCCGCAGAGTCGCGCTGGAACTGTTTCGCCGTCACAAAATTTCTGAAAAAATAGTTGATTTTAAATCAACAATAACTCCCACATCCGGACTCCGATTCGACCGATTTTTTTTTTGAACTTGGGTGATTTTTCAAGAGGAGCACAGATATGTATCCATTCTTCTGAAAATTTTCACTAAAATTACAAAAAATGACAGGAGAGCCGCCGTCCATGAATTGTCGTCAGAAAAATTGCTTCCACATTGTTGATTTTGAATCAGCGATATCTCCCTCATCCGAACGCGAATTTGGCCAATTTTTTTTTGAATTTGAGTGTTTTTTCGCAAGAAATCCAAATTTGGTCTTTTTTTTTGCAAAATTTTCACCAAAATTTTCAGATCTGATCTGAAAACTTGCCACCCAAAAACATTCATGGATTTTGCTGAAGATTGCTGCAAAACATTTAAATTGAAATATGTTTTAAACCCTCACTCCCATGGAGGCGTAACCTGAATCTGATACCACTGATCCGAATTTTATGCAGGAACGCAACAGAATACAGATATAACCATAGATACAGAGATGCAACGGAAATAATGCTTCATTTTATTAATAAACGAATGACTGAAATAAGCTTACAAACATAATGGAAATAAGCTAGGGCGCTGGTAGCGTATCTCTGAGAAGAGATGTGGCGTACGCAGGCCTATGAACTGTGTTACATTGAGGCTCGCAGGCCTATTACAGACATAATGGAAATAAAAGAGCTATGGTACTGGCAGCGTATCCCTGAGAAGAGATGTGGCGGCTACCAGCCCCTGAACTGTGTTACAATGCAGACATGATGGAGATGCGGCGAGCTAGGGCACTGGTAGCGCTTATCTCTGAGAAGAGATGTATCGGCTCCCAACCCCCTGAACTGTGTTACAATGAGGCTCAAGGGCCTATTTATTGTTGAGAAACAATGTAGAATCCGAAAGGTCCAAAAACCCTAACCGTAGGAGATGAAGCGCCAAAACTGTGGGCCCCGTTTGGGTAAATTGGTGGTTCAACTTCCTGGGGACGTAACTTTGGCATCCGATCTCCGTTTGACGCGCTCAATAGCTCGTTAGAAAGATCTATCCGAGGAATTCAATTTTTTGAACGAGCAACATTGGTCCATGGACCCATGTTGCTCTCCGTTTTCCCAAAAAGCGTCGTTTAGGGCCTCAAAACGGCTCCGGAAGTTTAAGACCCGAAAAAATGCCAAAAATAGTAAGTTGTGCCGAAACTTACAAACTGAAATAACTGATGGTGGGGGTTCAAATGGACTTGATGGGTGGCCATTAATATCCACCTGGATTATTAATGCCCTAAAACAGCTCCGGGTGTGCAGGACCCGAAAACCTGCTATAAATAGTAAGCTGTGCTGAAGCTGAAAAACTGAAAGAATTGATGCTGCGGGTCCAAATGGAATAGGTGGGAGGCCACCGATATCCACCTGGATCAATACATTGTGTAGAAGAGGTTAAATAATACATTTGAGCAAAGAACGAACACAACCAAAATATTGGCATATAATAACAATAATAAATTTCAGATTCAAACCCTTCTTTGGCCGAATATACATTTGTGGCTTCTTGATCTCGCCTTTAAAACTCGTCACACTATCCCTCTCTACATTTTTTCCTCTATCCTATTTCGTTCTTTGTGTCCCTCACATCCTCACACAAATCTTCATATTTATACATAATTATGGATTAATTTTAATCCATGATTTCCTCCATAAATATCTCAACCAAATCCTAAAATATCTTTAACCCTTCTTTGACTCAACTAAGTTCCATTTAAGGAGTTTTTAATCCCTAAAATATCTATACAACCCAACTCCACTCATATTCTCAATTAATTAAGAGAATATTTACAATAAACCTCACACTCAAATTTTTCTCTCAATTTATTTTTTTAAAATGTACATAATTTATAAAATAATTACAAAAAACAGCACCCCCTAAATCACACAAATAAATAATGAAAATTAAGCAGGATGCTCTTGCATGAGTGATTTACTGTGACAATCATAGTTGTATCAAACTCTCTCAGAATCTAGTTTTTCATGATCGATCCAAGCATATCAACATCCATTATCACCATCTACGAGATTGTGTGCAAAGGCAGATTATGTTGTTGGAATACATTCCTACAAAGGAATAGGATGAAAATATTTTGAAAAAGGATTTTTCAAGAGGAAAATTTGAGTTTTGTAGAGGAAGGATAGGGGTATCTTATAATCCCTTTCTTACTGAGAGGGAGCATTGAAAAGTGACATCAAGAAAATCTTGATTTAATTTTCCCTTGAATTAAATTAGGAGAAAATAGAAATTCCACATCACAAGACAACTGGAATGCTTTAAATGAGTTGTTATCACTTATTTAGCTTATCTAATTCAAGTTGAGGTCTTAACTTGAGTTGTGTACAAGAATTCCTAATTTTTAGGAGCCTACGTTGAGTTTAATTTCAGTTGTAACAATTTAATTCAATTAAATTGAGTTAAGTTTAGTTAAACAAGTTCCAACAGTTGAATGAACTAGTAGGAGGTATGGTATTGGGGTGTATATTTATTTTTTAACCCGTTATCTAATAAATAAACTAATAATTAACTTATGCATGCATGAAATTCGATTTTCCTAGTTGAGATTAGAGTTCAAGTGTAGTGTACTATCAATTGTATAATTATCCAAGTTATATAGGCAGTGCATGCAGTCAGAGAAGGGCCTATAGGGATTGCAAAGTTATGGATGAGGAATTTCCCTAAATAATAGGGGCTAAATCCAAAGGAAACAATGCAAGGAAATAGGAGCTTGGGAGGGAGGAAAATTGGCTAAGTATTGGTTAGAGTCAATTTGTGAGGTAGTGAGATAGATTATACTTTTGCATAGGTTGCTTAGGCTTGAGCAAGAATTGTATTTCTTCTCTGTTTTCTGATTAATGCAATAAAAATAGGAATGTGCTTTAAGAAATTGCTTTCCCCTAGATATATCCTCATGTATGTGTGTTGAATCATGATGCATGGTTTTGATATTTCTTCTCAATCATGAATTGCTTTCCGCAGATGAGTAGAGTAGATTTGAGTCTTATGATTTAGAACATTACATGAGAAGCATTTAATCTAAAATTAATTTTTGCATGGTATTAGAGCTAGATTCACAGTAGAGAAGAGAATTTGAAGTTGTATTTGCAAGAGGTTTGAATTTCAAGTTCAATGTTGCAAGATTTCTCCAAGACTAAGAAGATGACTTACACTAGACTCAAGAATTTGGATGGAACCAAAAATTTTGTGTCGTGGAATAGTCACATGGAGGAAATATTATATGAAAATGGGCTACTATATTACATCAAGACAAATGTAGTAAAACCCGTAGCAGGTAGTTGATGCCCAGGATCTTGATTAATGGAAGAAGGATGTGGCTAATACGAGGAGGACCATATTGGAGGTAGTTCAAGATCATATTGTCTCGAATATCCACTGGATAGAAACTCCATTCAAGATTTGGAAAACACTGACAAATTTGTTTGAGAACAATAGTGACCACAAGAAGCTGGTGTTAGCCCCCCTATAAATTTTTGACAAAGCAAAGTAGGGGGCTAAATTGTTTTTGAGCCTTCAAGGAATGCATCTCCCCTGAAGACACGTCATCCTTGAAGTCTCCTGTGCCTTTTCCTTTGACAAATTTCCCTCTGCTGACTCCCTTTATAAGGTATCATTGATTACATAAATTCTGATCCAAAGGGCCTACATTAACCCTTATGTCCCTGCAGAATGTCCCTTTTCACCCCTTCTTCATTTGTCAAAACCTGTTTTCTTTACCCCAAAATCACCCTCCTAATCCTTCTAAACCTCTCCAAAAATTCCCCCTTTATGGTCCCCTTAATCTCCCCAAATCCCCTTGAAAACCCACCTTCGCCTTTTGTCTAGCCAAATTCTCACCTTTGTTCCCTATCACTACCCTCCTTTGGCTTGAAAATGCACCGAAATGGGTTAAAAACCCACTTTAAACATTATAATAGGGCTAGCACCTTTCAGCCAGCCCCCTCGGCCTTTCTTCTGCCTTATGACCTGGGTGCCAAAACCTGACGCTAACCAAAAAGGTGCTTATCTCAAATTGGTATCGGAGGCAATATCAACCGTCAATCGGTGCAGATCGGACAGTCCGTGTTAACTCTGCAGCGCCCGTGGTCTACCCCGTCATTCCCCTCTGATCGCGCCATCGCCGTCTATTTAACCGCAGATCAACGGTCCGCAGTACATCCGTCCTAGTGGTCCCCGCCGCAAACCCGCTGCAAACACTGTACATAAACCACCCAGTTTCTATCGCACCGCCTTTCGGAGGTAGGCGGTATTTTCCCATTGCCCAGTGATTCCACTCATCGATCGACGCGTGTCAGGCGCACTATTTCAAAACCGGTACCTCATCGCGCATTATCGTTCGTCCGCGGATGCGTAGCGATATCGCTGTGAGCCGTCTGATCTAGGGCAGCCCATCAAACGGTCATTGCTCAACGAAGTTGCGCGGGGTTTAATCCATGGTCTCCGTACCCCTGGCCCACTGTCCATCGCCCTCCGATGCATTTTTCACCATTGATCTCTGCCGAGATCGGATGGTCCAGATTAAATCACACGCCCGCCGTTGACCCGGGCCCGCCACTTCATTCGTCCACGTATCTTCATCATTTTTTTCGCCCGTCCCCTTTATAATCCATTCAAAGATTAAAATTTTAATGTTTTTCACGTTAAACGTCTGCCTCGACACCTTCCACTGTTTTTCACCAACCATCACCAGAGCATTTCTGCACCATTCCTCTACATTTTTTCGCCATTTCTCTGCAGTCCCACTATCATCCTCACAGTCGTCCACATCATCCCACCCCTGTACATGTTTTTCGTAACAAGTTTTCGTGTTTTGCAGGGTTACCAACTGTAAATGGCCGCCATGATTCAGGGTTTCTGTCACAGCGACAGAAAACACAGGGAAGAGCGTGCACAAAGATCGTATCATGGAGAAAAGCCCGGGATAGTGCTCTGACACGACTTCCATTAAAAGAACAGGGTTTGACCTTGTAAAATTGTCCCGGCGCCATTAACACACAGATTTCAAAGTCAGAGATAGTACGGGAAGCAGCAGAGAGCTTAAGGCACGCAAATGAAGATATATAAGCCTGATGTTCAGAGATTTAAAGGTAAAGAATCAAATTGAAGACCCATGGATCACGCAGAAGGTACAACACGAAGAAATAAGTGTATCAAGGTTTCTACATTAGCGGAATGTTTTTCCCTAAGAAAGGACGAAGCACCCATGCGTTCTTTATTCTATGCCATGTCCTAGAAGATTTGCTGCCCTGACAACAGTCCAGATACTATCAGAAGCATTTGTTTCATAGTATGGAGACCCTAGCATCGTTGTTTGACCTTTGTTTAAGTCACCAGAAGTATCACAGAGTCCTGCAGGCTAGTGTACATCAGGGTCAATATCATAGTAATTGGAAGCCCGAAGAAGATCATTCGTTCACCCAAAAGAGTGCCAGAGATAAATGCACACAATTTATACAGAGTGGGCTTCGGCCTTCTACCTTTTCTGAGTGTTAATGCTGCATTTAGTTTTTCACCTACCTTCTCTACTCCACTGGAGCTATAAATTCATGAAGAAACTCATTGTAAAGGTTGTTGATTAGTTATCAGAGAACTGCAAGTAGTTTCTTTTGAGACACAGTCTCTGTGTAAAGTTGTAAGATAGGCTGAGGAATATGATTTCAGACTGAGTATTCAGCTATTGGCAATGTTGTACTTGACTGGTATTGCTGTTTAATATGACAAGCACATTTCTTTGGATCCTGATCTAAAGCAGCGGTGATGTTTTCCTATCTCTGTGTTTAGATTCATTTCATTTCGTTTCTACTGGCTTGCATCAGAATATTGGCATAGGATTTACCCTTGTTAGGTACCCTATGTTTCTACTCTCCTTGCCATTGATGTTTTTCTGCTATATGTGTGATCTAAGAATTGATTTCAGTTAATTTAACCAGTGTAGTGGATGATATTTCCTGCTCTCTGATGTATGAGTTAAATGAATTAGTTCTTAGATGTTTCTTGTTAATGATTTAGCTGGAAGATTTGGGAACACTGGGGATTAGAGTTAGCCCTGTCCACTAGGATCCTTGTGCAACCAGCTGATCTTTAATTTTGTGCCCTGAATTTGTGTTGTCTCCTCCTCTCCTACCAATCCATATCACACAATCATCTTTAAGATCCAATGTTTTAGATGACTAGCCCAATTGAAAGCCTGCATATTGATTAGCAAGAAAATCGTTTCCTGACTCCATTTCCGAATGGTCTTGAATGATTTCCTAGAAAATTTCACCTCTGCCTTATCCCTCTTTGCTCATCCTTGTCTTAGATTGAACTCTCCTTTCCTGATAACCATCAACTGAATCAAAACAAATCAAACAAACAAACCCCGAGCCTTATAACTAGCCTAAAATCTTAAACTTTGAGCTTCAAAGACATATATACTTTGACTATTATAGAGATATCCCTCTCTAGACCCAGGAGAGCTAGATCCTGAGGTCTGAAAGTGGTTTTATGTTGTCTCATCTTGGTCTTTCCAATCTGGCCAAAACATGGGAATCCCAACAGCTGGCACTCAAGGACAAGATTCAGAGCATCAAAATGCAAAAGGCTTAATAAATTCCATAGTACCTTAGAAAATTCACACAGTGTTGTGATGAACTTGGTGGGGATAGTGTTACTGTTCCAGAACAATATTTGGTAGCTCTATCTCTATTGGGTATTCCTAAGAACTAGCACAATTATCAAGATTTCGTAAATGGTAGAGAAAAACTACCAAGTTGGGAGCGGTTATGGTATGATCTCGTGCAAGAAGAGATCACACGGAGCAACATAGACATGAATTCATCCAAGGTTGAGGATGAGGATAAATATACCTTGGATGGAAAGGAAAAGAAAGCGAAAGGTAAGAAATCCCATTCCAAAGAAGAATATGGTCAGGAGGGCAAGGAGAGATACTTATTGAAAATCAAGTGCTTTCACTGTCATGAGCTCAAAAAATATGCCATGAAGTGTCCATACAAGAAGGCCAACAAGAAGCCCTCAAGAGGAGTGGTAGGTGAAGCTCTAGCTTCAAAATTCGAGTTGGATTTCACCCTATTTGCATGCATGGTGACATCTGTGATGTGTAGTGTGTGGTGTCTGGATAGTGGAGCCACGTTCCATATGACGGGAAACAAAGAGTTTTTCACTGACTTGGAGAAGAAGGACCTCCAAATGCACATCTAGATGGGATATGATGGAAGGTATAACGTGACTAGTATCAATACAATTACTTGTCAGAGAGAGTCTTTCTCCCCTCTCAAATTAAAATATGTCACGTATGTTCCAGGTCTGAAGAAGAATTTAGTTTCATTTGAAATGTTGGAAGACCATGCCTATGATGTGATATTTATAAAAGGAAAGGATTTCCTTAGGCAAATTTCCATGTGAAAATTGAAGTGGATCAAGGTTTGGGTGAAGAACCTATATAAATTGGATGTAGAATACTATGCATCATTGAGCATGAAAGTAGAGAAGGTGCAGAGCCAATAAATCAGTGAATTATGACATAGGAGACTTAGCCATTTGAACCATGGAGCCTTGAAGATCATGAAAGATATTGCTACAAGAATTCTTAATGGTGCACTAGAGAAGCGAGATACATGCAAATGGTGTACACTAAGGAAATACAACAAATCCACCTTTCATGATAAGGAAAATAGAGCATAATCAGTCCTTGAAAGAGTTCACTTAGATGTGTGCGGACCTTTCTTGACATCCTCCATGAAAAAACACAGGTGTTATGTTATATTTGTAGATGAATTCTCATGTAAGTGCTGGATTTTCTTCATGTAGAAGAAAGACTAGACATTCTCCAAATTTTGTGAGTTTAAATCACTTTTTGAGAAAGAAACTGGCAATAAAGTTAAGGATCTCAGGAGCGATAACGGTGTTTAATGAGTTTAATAAATTCTATGAAAGGGAAGGCATTCAATGAGAGTTAATAACACCCCATTACCCACAATAGAATGGGGTGGCTGGGAGGAAGAACAAAAATATTGTGGGAGTTGCACGAGCGATGTTTCATGATCATGGCCTACTGTTGCACTTGTGGGATGAAGCATGCAACAAATTGGTATATGTGTAGAACAAGAGTCCTCATTAGATTCTCTAGATGAGTACACTAGAATAAGGTTTTTTAGGGAAGAAACCAGATGTTTCACACTTCAACATCTTTGGTTCATCAGTTTACTGTCATGTTTCTAAGGATGTGTAACACCCTCTTACCACATCTACCCAAGTAACCAACCAACGAGGGTAAACATGTGACAAGTGGCTACTAATATGAGATTCAACCTCCTATATTACCTTAAGGAAGTGGAACTGACGGAAACACAAAAAAACACCTTACATTGCAACATTGACATCCCTAGGAGGTAACCCAACCTCCCAGGGCCCTGTTACCCGAGGGAGGGACTAATTTTTAGCCCCTTTAAGGCTGATCCGTGGGATTTTAAGGGAAATAAAGCAGCTCTAGAACCTCGAGACATAGACTATCCTTGTTAAGGTAGCGACTCAGGCCCAAACAACAAATTTTCCACATATATCTCTGGGATTTGTGTCACATTTTCAGCCCCTGAGCCTAGGCCACGGCCCAAAACTTCCTGTAACTTCAGGAGAGGGTAAATAAAATTAAAAAAAAACATATAGAAGCAACCACATCAACTGTAACTCATTCGACCCCACCTGGCCATGATAGGAATTTCATCAAACACGTCACAAACATAACATCTATAGGTATGAACAAGAAATTTAAACAAAGGGGTGTAATACTTATATGAGAATCACTAAGAAGCACTAATCCCTCACATATTAAGCTACAATACAATATTTTGGACAATAGATACATTTCATATCCATTTACAAGAAAAAACATAGATGGAGGCATCCATCATCACTGATAAAATACAATCTTATAACAACATAATAGCAACAAAAATACTAGGGATATAAAATCAATGAAATCCAAATAATAACCAGTGCATTTGCATACCAGATACCAAAGGAATGATCTCTTCAATATTGAATGTAAAAACCAACCAGAGATGGGACTTCCACGTTCCACCCAACCATAGATTGGCTGAGCCAAATCTACTTCATCCAATCACCCCCATGCCATATTCAAAGCATGAATGTGGGACTTAAACTGAAAGAACCAATCAGGGCATACTGAGGCTCAACCTACTCATCCTCATCAAATATAAATCAATATTCACCATGCTCTAACCTGGATCACTAGGCCAACACCATAAACACGTCATAATTGGCTTTACCATGATCTAACCCCGATCATTAGGCCAACACAATCATGGGTATCATCATTTTATCTCTACCTAAACCATGTGTCATTTTCCTGTCTCCTGGTCTCCTAGGATTTACCACAACCCATAGTATGAATCAGGGGTCACTATGCCCTAATCGAGACATACTCTCCAGGATTTACCACAATCCCAAACCCGAGATTCCTTTGCCTGAAATGGAGAGTAAACCACCACCTCTAAGGATTTACCACATTCCAATCCCAGATCACTAGGCCCTAAACCGAGGCAACACCTCTTAGGATTTACCGTAACCCACAGTCCGAATCTGGGGTCATTAGGCCCTAAATCGAGGGAAAAAAAAACTTGTTCTATATCATTAAGAGATCCACCTCACTCAGCTTCAAATCCATTCAATAATTCACCTAAACCAAAACATGAGAACACCACAACACCATGGCTATTCGGAAATGACAAGGCTAGGCTGAGTACACTGTCAAACCTGGAAAAAACCCATGCAAAGACAACAAAGAACCACATGCAATACCATGCATGCAAAATCTAGCAAGGAAATCATATATGCAAATCAATACCTACAAAGAATCCCACTGTAGCTTCTTGATCTTGATTTTCCCTACATTATCTTTACCTTCTTACTCCAAATATTCAAGTATTCCATACTCACCAAGAGTGCTCCAATAATACTCTAAGTGTCCAAGAGTATGAGAGAGAACAATGAGAGCAAAAAAAATTTCCAACTGATCCTCAACATCCTCTTTATCATTGATGCCTCTAATTTCTTCATTTTCCAAAATTTTCCTTCATTTTCCTCCTCACGTGCAACTTGTGACCTTTCAACTTCCTATTCTTATAATTTCCATTATTTTCATAAATAAATATGCCAAAATTCCATTTTGCATTTCCAAAGCCTTTGCCTTTTCCTTTGCCACTTTCCTCAGCCAAAATAAACCAAATTAACACCCACTATAATTTTTTTCCCAACACTCAACTTGGAATACATGTCCCATCCATTGTGGTTGTATTTTTCCTTTATTACATTTTACATGGAATTTTCACCAGGGATGTTATAGAACCCTCCCCCTTGGGGGACACCATCCTCAATGTTCAACCACACATATACCTCAACAAAACTGCTGAAAAGAAAACACACTGCCCATGGAGATTTATAACATAGCTCGTTGCAGTATTTAGAATGAATAAATTTCTCAAAAGAAAAATAATCATGACAATCATACTGTGTACTTTAGCTTTATAAAAGAACTCATTATGGTATTTACAATAATATACACATATACAAATATGCACATTTTCTCAACCAACAAATAGAAGGATATGATGCCTATATCAGCATCAAGGGAATCCATATGCTCACATCTCCACCTTCAAAGTAGTAACATGATTCAATTCCTTCCCAAGAAGTCCAGAGCTCACTGTCATGGTCAAAGCTACATCCAATGTCCAACGCTACAATTGTGCACTAGTGCACCCTCAGTGAAAAATTCCTGACTCAATGTTCCGAGGGCGCACTCATAGTGTGCATATGATTCCATCTGGAAATTATAGTGACAAAAAAAAAATCCACCCCAACCTTCCGTTCTCTTCTATGCAGTCCCTCGGGCAATCCGGTAATCCCCTTCCATGCATTCACTCACCTTCCAAGTTCCCCAACATCCCCTATCGTGGGCGATCCATCCCTTGGCAAGGCTCCCTCACATCATAATATATAAAAACCAAGGCATATACTTACCTCCAAACTGTCATACCGGTCATAGCATGCTCATGGAAATAAATGGACACTATTAGGTACTAGTGTCCCACAATGACCCTACTCCTAAAATGATTTACCAACATACTACTGCATATTCCAATTCCTTTTGTTGTTGCTGCTACTACTTGCAATAATTTTCAACCACCCAAACGAGAATTTCCATACTTCCTATACCAAGCACATAATTTCCATTAGATTCAAAATAAACTGAAATAACTTCAAATCATACCTCATTGGTAGCTCGTAAATAAGGTACACTTGCAATCCTGTTTACTTCCTGTCACAACAAGTCAAACTGGTTGTTTGATCAAATCATCATGTATAAACATATTATACCTGGTTAGCTCAAAATGAAACCATCATAGATAAAAAACATAAATCACATGCAATCATCATAAACCATTATCATAAATCACATGTAACCATCATAATTCAGAATCATAGATCACATGCATAACAAGACTGAAATAAAATACCGATACTTATCCTTCATCAGTCCGTACTTTTGCCTTTTCTCTTTCTGTACACACACCGGATCGGTTTCCATGGCTAGAAAGCACCCAGTGCCCATGATTCAGTTCACTCACATACACATACACATAATATACATCACAACACAGACATCCACATAGGGCGTACAACACCACACAATGCATACAATCACATCCAACACACAGCATAACACATAGACCTACACCTGGTGTAAAATACCACACAATAAATACACCTACACCAGCATTAAAGACATAAAGCTACGCTTGGTGTACAATACAGCCTAATACATATACATATACATAGTACAACACAAAGAATACCTATGTCACAATACCAAAACTACACCATACACATACATAGTACCGCATGCCCACAACACATCATGTATGACATGCACACAATACCATATGCACAACATGTACACAATGCCAAATGTACACCACACCACCTATACAATGTGTACATAATACCACATGAACACAACACCACATGCATGACATGTACACGACACCATATGTACAAAACACCACATGCATGACATGTACATGACACCGCCTGCAAACAACACCACATTTACAACCTATACACAACACCACATGCGCACCACACCATGTGTACAATAATGAACACAACACCAAATGCACATAATACCATATGTACGTCACACACACAACACCATATGTACATAGAACTGCATATTGATCATGTACATAGCACTGTACGTACACAACACCACATATCCAACATGCGGACAATGCCATATTGAACATAACACCACATATCCTACATTTACATAACACCATCTATACCTGACATTGCATATGCAACATCATATATACAACATGCACACCACATCATATGTACAAAATACTACATATGAAACATTACACATAACCATAGATACAATCATTGAATATACAACATGCACAACATATACACAACAATAGCACTGTACATCCATAGACCACACATTGACCCCACAAGCAACCTCACTTCTAGTGTCTTTCCATGATCCCTGCTTATCCTAGCATGTCGCAGGTCACACTACCTTCATCGCGTTGAAGTACCTCTCAACATTACCTGCCCATAACATAAACATATGCATATTACAAGCATATAACATTAAATCATATCCACATGATACTCACCTCATAGATATGTCAAGGCTACTCTGCCACTTGATTCCTCATAAGACCAAGAACCTCTTCATGCCATTCACTTGCATAAGAAATCATTCCTCCATAAGAATGATCCTTGAAAACCTTGTCATACAGTGACACATATACATACATACATACATACACATATATAATGATTAGCATAAAACAATCGTGATCCTGTCAAACAACAACATACATACACATGTATATACATATAAACCATAAACATCCAAGACGACCATGTCAATAAACGACATAATACATACATACATATGTACATATATAAACATCAACAAAATGATGATCACATCATAATTACTGGATAACATAAGGTCTAGGTAAGAGAAATTCCTTTATTCGTGCATATCATGCATAATGTTGAGAGAAACAATGCCCAACATAGCCAAGGAATCTAACACCTCATATCCATTCACTTCACCTTTCTCATGATTTTTCTGCCACTATCCATTTACCACAATGGACTCAACCAATCCATCCGGCTGTCATATTCTTACCTTCCGCTACTCTTACTCATGAGCCGAGCTTCATATGAGTCTTACATTAACTGTTGGATTTTCATTCAACTCTTCCTGAGCTCCATTAACTTTTTCCTATTTCCCAAACCAATTCCCAAGACTCTAAAAAAAATAAAAGGAAAGGAAAAGAGAAATCAAGAAGAAGACCATGAAAACCAAACACAATAATATGTCACCGCAACAAAGTGGCATGGTCATGCACTATACACAATCAAGACCGCAAATCAAGCGCAAACAAATAAAAAATACCAAAAGCACGAGACTCTGACCAAACACCATGACTCAATCCCCATGGTTCTTAATAATTCAAAAGGAAAGCTCATCCTGAGCCTTCTTTAAGATTTCATGGCAAACTCTTTGCCATGCAATCCCTTACATCATACTTCCATAAAAACATAACTTCCAGCTCAAAAATAAATATAACAACATACTGGTTATCTTACCTTGCTACTATTGAGTTTTACCATATGCTATCACATCACCCTGCTTATACTCAAGTGCATATCAACTACCTCAACACATAGTGCGGTAGTGCAACCATCTCAAAGCATATTCATTCCTTCATTCAATCTTATAGATGAAAAATCATATCATACAACTAATAAAACATGCAAACAACAAATATATGACATCAAGTACACAATAGGTGACATACGGAAGCTCATACCTTAATTCATCTTAGGGGAGGCTATCTTGTCTACACAATCAATCTATATTAGCACAATATAAGTTCACAACACATCAAATCAACCCTAAATAAAGTCATGATATCCATAATAGTAACTATCTAACATGTTCACATCATAAAATCATAAAAAAATGTCATTCATACATAAAAATCACATATGCATAGTCAGTCTAGACATAATACAACACACTATCAAAATTAGGTCAACTCATGCCTGAATGTCATAACACTAACCATCTGCATGGGCCAATCCAAAGCAATATGATACATATAACATGAAGATATTAATGAAATAACCCTAATCATCAAGTTACTAGAATATACCAAAAAAAAGCTATATATCACCCTCATCAACAAAATGTAACCTAATCATCAAGCTAACTAGCATACCACAACAATAAATTGACATATAACATGCTCATCAACAACGTATAACATATTCATTGAGCTAAATACAAGTTAACATATTCATCAATGACATATAATATAATCATCAAGTTAATACCATGCTTGACTAACCGACACATGTACATATGATCAGACTAATTAACTAGAATCTATCATGAATAAACATAACCATATTAATAATAGAATGACAAACATATAAGTAACCCTAATTCTTACAACAACCATGAATCACATACCTACATGCCAAGAATACAACTTGTATGACGACCTACTCTTGCCTTGAGGTCCAATGATACAACTTCACTTTCATGATCTGCATTTCCTACCCTATCTTAGCCAACACATTAGCATCATAACATACCAATATCATAATTATGACCTAATTGCATACAATGACCTTAAGCACAAAAACCTCAATAAAGCCAATGAAAACTTGACCATACTCACCCATTTGGCATGTATAACTAATCATGAATGACCAATGCATGTCCCACATAGAACATCACAAAAGAAAGCATACATGGATAACACCAAAGCATGACCAATATGTAACCCTAACATAATAAAGCAATGCATGTACAATATGTAACAATATGTAAGGAAGCGTGCATGAACAACACATAAGCATGAGAAATGCATAACCAGTCATACACTCATGACAACATGTTGAAAACAACACCATCATCCCTTCCATGCGACACCACTGCAACCATAGAAAACACACACGGATGAAACAAGCATATATAGACCATAAGCATACTAAACACATATGCAACCAACATAAATTCATGATCCACACACCACCCATAAGTCCGAGAGTTGAACCATGATCTGATACCACTTTGTGGTATCAGATATCACACAAAGAGAACATAAACCAAACACCACCATCATGCATACACAAAAAGCACATAGAACATAAGCATGAGGAACATATATGCAATTGACATGGATGCATGACAAACACACATAACCCAAGAAGAGAACAACCACGCTCTTATACCACTCTGTAACACCCTATACCCACATCTACCCATGTAACCGACCAACCAGGGTAAACATGTGACGAGAGGCTACTAATATGAGATTCAACCTCCTAGATGACCTTAAGGAACTGGAACCAACATAAACACCAAAAACACACCTTAACTGCAACAATGATATCCCCATGAGGTAACCTAAACTCCTAAGGCCCTGTTCCCTGAGGGGGGAATTTTTTTTAGCCCCTTTGAGGCTTATATGTAGGCTTGTAAGGGCAAGGGAGTGGCTCTAGACCCTAGATCCTCAGGCTAGCCTTGTCAAGGTAGCGGCTCAGGCCCAAACAACATTTTTCCGCTTGTAGCTCCAGGATTTGTGCCACATTTTCAACCCATGAGCCCAGGTCACTTCCCAAAACTTCTTGTAACTTTAGGAGAGGGTAAATAACATTAAAAAAAACATATTCAAGCTATCAAATCAACCAGAACTCATCCAACCCCACCCATCCATGATAGGAATTTCGTCAAAAACGTCACAGACATAAAATCTATAGGCATGAACGACAAATTTAAATAAAGGGGTTTAATAATTATCTGAGAATCACTAATTAGCAATGATCCCTGACATATTAAGCTAAAGAATAATCTATTTGACCATATATACATTGTATATTAATTTATAGGCGAAAACATAGATGGAGCCATACATCATCACTAATAAAATACAATCCTATAACCAAAAGAATAGAAATAGAAATACCATGGATATAACATCAATGAAATCCAAATAATAACCAGTGAATTTTCATACCAAATACCAAAGGAATGAGCTCTTCAATATTGAATGTAAAAACCAACCGGATATGGGACTTCCAATTCCACACGACCATAATATGTTGAGTGAAATCTACTTCAGCCAATCACCCTTGTGCCATATTCCAAGCATGAATGCGGGACTTAAAACGAAAGAACCAACCAAGGCATACCAAGGCTAAACCACCTCACCTTCATCAAATAGAAATAAGGCTTTAGCATGATCCAACCAGGATCACTAGGCCAAAACCATAAACAAGTCATATCTGTCTTTACCGTGATCTAACCTCAATAACTAGGCAAGCACAAGCATCGATATCACTGTATTATCTACACCTAAACTGTGAGTAATTTTCCTGTCTCCTAGTCTCTTAGGCTTTACCACAACCCACCGTCTGAATCAGGGGTCACCACGCCCCAATCAAGACATACTCTCCAGGATTTACCACAATCCCAAACCTGGGATTATTAGGCCTGAAATGGAGAGTAAACCACCACCTCTCAAGATTTACTACAACCACCACCTCTCAAGATTTACTACAATCCAATCCCGGATCACTAGGCACTAAACCGAGGCAACACCTATCATGCTTTACCGTAATCCACAATCCTAATAAGGGGTCACTAGGCCCTAAAATAAGGAAATAAATGAACCGATTCTATATCGTTTGAAGATCCACCTCACTCAGCTTCGAATCCATCCGGTGATCAAGATAAACCAAAACATGAGAACACCACAACACCATGGCTATCGGGAAATGGCAAGGTTAGGCTAAGTACACTGTCACACCTTGAGAAAACCCATTGCAAGAAAAAAAAGAACCACATGAAATACCTTGCATGCTAAATATTGCAAGGAAATCATACATGAAAATAAATACCTGCAAAGAATCCCACTATAGCTTCCTGATCCTGCTTTTCCTTCTTGCTCCAAATATCCAAGTATTCCACACTCACCAAGAGTGCTCCAAGAATACTCTAAGTGTCCAAGAGTATGAGAGAGAGAATAAAGAGAGAAAAAAAACTTGCCAAATGATCCTTGACATAATTTTTATCATTGATGCCTCTAATTTCTTCATTTTCCATAATTTTCCTTCATTTTCCTCCTCACATGCAACTCATGACCTTCCACCTTCCTTTTCTCCTAATTTCCATTATTTTCATAAATAAATGTGCCAAAATGTCATTTTTCCTTTCCAAAGCCTTTGCCTTTTCCTTTTCCAATTTCCTCAACCATAATAAACAAAATTAACACCCACTAGGATGTTTTGCCCAAAATTCAGCTTGGGATACGTGTCCCATTCACTGTGGCTATATTTTTCCTTTATTATTTTACATGGAATTTTCACTAGGGCTGTTATAAGATGCAAGGAAAAATATAGAGTTGACAACTGAGTTGGGCATATTTTTGGAGTATGTTGATACACCTCACAACTATTAGGTGTACCTGCCATCTCACAAGATGATAACTATTTGTAGAGATGTGAAGTTTGATGAAGAGAAAGCCATGAGATGTTCTCTTGAGAGGGAGCTTTAGTTGCATGTAGGTGAGGAGCTTTTGGCTCCAAAGGAAGAACCTTAGGATGTTGTGGAGTAGCCACAAGAAAAGGAGTAGAGAGTGGAGGCACCCACTCATGCATAGACATCCAAATAAGGAAGGAAGTGTATAAGGGAATATAACATATTATTACATGATGCTAGAGAGAATGTGGGAGCACCCACATCAAAATGCATGCATAGGAGGTAACCAGATAGGTACACTAGATACATGGCTCTAATGAGTGAGCTAGCCGAGACAAAACCATTGTCATTTGAGGAAGAAGTAAAACAACCAGTATGGGTTGATGCCATGGTAGATGAATATGATTCCATAGTCAGAAACAATGTTTGGGAAGTGGTCCCAAGACTAGAGAAAAAGTCAATGGTAGGTTTGAGGTGGATCTAAAAGGTGAAGAAAGTAGAATATAGAAGCATCTAGAAACACACGGACAGATTTGTGGCCAAGGGGTTCTCTCAAGTGGAGGGAATTGATTACAAGGATACCTTTGCTCCAGTAGCAAGGTACTCTTCTATCAGATCAATTCTAGCACTCGCAGCGCATATGGGATGAAATATCCATCAGATGGATGTGGGGACATCATTCCTCAATGGAGTGATTTAGGAGGTTTACATTGAAAAACCAGAAGGATTTGAGACCTTCGACAGAGAGTCACATGTATGCAGACTTCAAAGAGCGTTGTATGGATTGAAACAAGCACCCCATGCTTAGTACACCAGGACCAATAGCTATTTCACCAGGTTGGGATTCACCAAAAGTGAAGCAGATTCAAACCTTTACCATATTGTCGTTGAAGGTAAATTTTTGATTATAGTATTATATGTCAATCATTTTTTTTTAATCGGTGATGATAAGTTGATCAAATATTTCAAAGAGGATCTTGCAAGAGAATTCGAGATGGAGGAAATGCATCTCATGCATTATTTCCTTGGTTTGGAAGTATGTCAAGGAGATGGGGAACTATTTGTCACTCAAGGAAAGTATTCCAACATGATACTGAAGAAGTTCCGCATGGAGAGTAGAAAACCCATGAACACTCCTCTAGTAGGCAATTGGAGGAAGGAGGATGCCACTTTAGCTAAGGAAATGGAGGCCACTATTTACAAGTACCTTGTGGGTTCACTCGTGTATTTGGTGAACACACGACCAAACATGTGTTATGCAGTTAACTAACTTAGTGAAGCAATGGTTAAGCTAGATAAACTGTATTGGAAGGTGACCAAACATATGTTGAGATACCTTAAAGGCACTACTTAGTACGGTTTTTGGTGCAGAAAAAAAAAAGAGGGAAGTTGTAAGGCTTCACAGATGCATATTGGGAAGGTAGTCCATCAAATCGAAATAACACTTCAGGAGGAGTTTTTAGTATTGGGTCAACAACAATTTATTGGTAGAGCAAGAAGAAGATATTAGTTGCACTCAGTTCAATAGAAGTAGAGTACATGGCTACTAGTCAAGCAAATTTTGAAGCTATATGGATGAGGAATAATCTTGTTCGGATATTTGGTAAGATGATGGATCCCACTGAGATTTATTGTGACAATCATAGTAGCATCAAACTCTATAGGAATACAAATTTTCATGATCAATCCAAGCATATCGACACCTGGTATCACCATCTACGAGATTGTGTGCAGATGCATATTATGTTGTTGGAATACATTATTACAAAGGAACATAATGCAAATTTTTAAAAAAAGGCTTTGTCAAGAAGAAAATCCGAGTTCCATAGAGGTAGGATTTGGGTAACAACCTTGGTGAAAATTTTATGTAATAAAAATTAAGAAAGGAAAAATAATAACCATAGTTGATGGGACACTTATTCCAAGATGTATGTTGGGAAAAACATCCTACTGGGTGTTCATTTTGGTTATTATGGCTAAAGGAAATTGGAAAATGAAATGGCTAAGGCTTTGTAAAGGCAAGAGGCATTATTTGGAATTTATTTATGAAAATAATGGAAAATAGAAGAAAATGAAGTTGAAATGTCACAGGTTGCATGTGAGGAGGAAATTGAAGGAAAATAATGGAAAATGAAGAAAATAGATGCCTCATTAATAAAAAGGCTTCTGAGGATCAGTTGGAAAGATTTTGTTCAAACCTTTTGTCAGTTCAGTTTTGGAGCTCTGTAATTATTCTCTCTCTCTCTCACTCTTGTACACTTAGAGTTTTCTTGGAGAATTTTGGCATTGGATCAAGAAAAGAAAATAAGAAAAGAGGAAGGAAGGAGCAAGCAAGCAAGAGAAGGATCAAGCAACTACATCAATATTCTTTGCAGGTATCGATTGACATGTGAGACTTCCTTCCTAGATTTTGCATGCATGGTATTTAATGTGATTCTCTGCTTTCATGGCATGGATTTTTCCAGGTGTGATAGTGTTTTCAGCCCAACCTTGTCATTTCTTGATAGCCATGGTATGATGAGGTTCTCATGTTTTGGTTGAGTTAGATTTTTGGATGGATTCGAAGCTGAGTGAGGTGGATCTATAAATGATATAATACATGACCTAATAACCCATGAATTGGACTGTGGGTTGTGGTAAATCCATATTTTGTGTTAGCTCTCCATCGGGCCAAGGAATCTCGAGATGGGATTTACAATAAATCCTCAAGAGTGGAGTCTCAGTTTAGGGCCTAGTAATCCGGTGTGGATTGCGATAAATCCTGAGATAATTTGAGATAGGAAGATTCCTCATGGTGTAAGTGGATAAATCTGGTGGCAGCCATGCTTGTTTTGGCTTAGTGATCTAGTGGAGATGGTGGTAAATCCTGTTATTACATGTTTATTGTTTTGGCCTTGTGATACAGGATGGATTGCGGTAAACCCTATTTTCTGTTGATGAGGGTGAGGTGGTTTAGCCTCAGGATTCGTTGGTTGGTTCTTTAGGTTTAAGACCCACATTCATGCTTGGAATATAGTAAAGGGGGGATTGGCTAAAGAGAGATTTGGCTCAGCTAGTATATGGTCGAGTGGAACATGGTAGTCCCACCCCGGGTTGGAGTTTTCATTCATTAATAAGAGGTTATCTCCCTGAAATATTACGTGTAAATGTACTGGTTTATATGTAAATTATATGGGTGATGTATCCTTGATATTTCTGTTGTTATTATGTTGGTTATAAATTTTTATTATGAAAATGATGATGTATGGCTATCCTCATGTTTTGATTTGTAAATGAATGAACAAAGTATTTATGACCTAATAGATTATAATGGAAATAATGATATAAGGGAACAATGCTTCTTAGATATTCTCAGATAAGTATGAGTGTTGGATTGAGGGGTCTTGGCCCAGGTTCGGTTTTAAGGTTTTCCAACAAACCCCTATACTACTGGCCCTTTCGGCAATGGCCCTCTTGCGCAGGTCTAGGCCTCACCCAAAGTAGTATGGAAGGGTGTTGGAACAAGGTTTCCACACCTTGAGAGAGAGAAAGTTAATTGAAGGGGGTTCATTTAAATCTAATAGACTCGTGCTGGAGAAATCCTACTACAGAAACCCTTAACAATGTACCAGAATGATATCTTTGGTGAAGCTCATAAATAATTCAATAGCATGTTGACGGAAGCAAGACAATCAAACCTAACCAAATCAATGCATTCATCTTCTTACACAGTACTGCATCCACGTGCACATCAATAATCATTAGCAAACATATATAAATAACACAAAGCATAGCCAATAATCACAACATAGAATATTAAGATATCTCAGCAGTCTTCTCATTCATTAATATCCATATCCAGCGTATAGAATCTATCTACCAACCCGTGCACATAGCCAATGGGGTCCGAACACAGCAGGACTCAGGGTCTCTACGCACACAGCCAGCAGGAGCCCTCACCTAGACAATCGACACCAAATATCCACAAGTCTGTATCCTAGATTTCCAAAAACTTAGCCTACTCTAGACTCGTTTTATCCATCTATTTATAACATATTAACCTGCACTATCCTATGGTCCACAAACCGTGGTTTGCAGACTCTTGGTATACCTTTTCACCCATTACAATTAGTTGGGGGCTTTAACTTGCTCCAAAGCCCCTACAATAGACTAAATCATTACCAAATATTACAAAACTGTTCCAAAATCACCGCTAGGGGACTCTGCACCAACAATTCCTCAACATAATCTTGTGACTCGTCTCAAGTCACAGTGTCAATGGGGTCTTCATTTTTTCCTGGAGCTATTAGTTGGTGGCAAAAAAAGGGGGCAGGACACCTACGCTTTGCGCAGATACATTATACGCAATGTCAACCAACTTTTGGGAAGTTGGTCCTTCGTTAGCTACGGTGACACTCTCCAGGGTCTGATTCAACTGCTTCATGGCCCCATCTAAATCCTGTGAAAGGTTGAGAGCTTCGTCAGCCCATGGATTCAGGTGGTCACTGAGTACCTTCTTCTTGTGGTAGAGCCCCTTAATTTCATCTGTGAGCACGTGGCTGGTCCGAAGGCGCACTAGTAGTTGTGTTAGGACAAGGGTTAGCATAGTGGCTTCCATGTGCTCAAAATCTTGCTCCTTTTGGTGCAACTCCTGATTGATTTGGAAAAGGAGGGGGTCACACTGCACCTGGGACCATAACGCCATAGTAGTCTCTAACAAGTTGATTCCCTTTGTGATTTATGCGGTAATACTATTTGTATCTTCCATGATCAGCGCGACTCGCTGGGCGCGCACCTCAGGAGGGGTCTCAGGCTGTAGCTTGGCCTGTAGTGATGCTATATGTAGTTCTAAATCATCCTTAACAACCCGCACTTTGGTCCGGGATGCATTTAAAGCGATGACAAAGCCTTCAACCTTGGCCCGTGGTGTAGTGGAGGCAGGAATTACTTCTGGCATATCCTTGCAGAGCTGGTCTATCAACTGCTCTAATTTAGCCTGCTGCGTGACTGCTGCGATGTGTGCTACCTGGGCTTGGGTAGTTTCAAAAGCTTTGGTCACAATAGTTTGCTCGACCTCACTGAGCTGCTACTGCACCCGTAGTTCTCTGTGTTGAAGGTCACCGGAGATGGAGATAAAAAGGTCGTACAGCTGCGCACCTGTCAGTCTTGCGACATCAAGGTTGACCGAAGAACATGCACGAACTTTCTCACATAAGATCAGGGGTATCATAATGAAAGATACACCCGGGAGGGGGCAGATCCAACTTTCTGTCACAGTGGTCAAGGCTGTAACTATAGCTTGTTGGCTTGCTTGATTCTACCTTTCCTGATTCACACTCGCTTGAAGTGTGTCTGCCTTTAGCTAAAGAGCCTGTAGTTCATATTGCAAGGCTTCTACTGTGGTCTTCTATTTTTCTTCCAAGGAAGCCCATCGGTCTTCTGATGCAATAGTGACAACGTTCAAAATCTTCTCCAATTCATCTCTTGTCAAAGTGATCTCTATCTCTGCGCGAGGCTTAATAGCCTTGTGATTCTTCCTCTGCCCTTTGGGAGGCTCACCTATGCATTTGATGTTGCGTGAGGACACTGCACCCTTGCCACCAAGCCCTTCGATTCCCTCATCATGCTGAGACTCCTGCTCTGCCCTCATGGTGGCATCCTTAGGGGTCTCTTTGGTCATGGTTTTATTCGTAGTATGCTCCTTAGTGTCCTTTGCTGTACTCGGCGGGATAATATCCTTGGGGGTTGCATCCTTGCCGGATGTGCTTGCTGTAACCAAGGCAAATGACTTGAAGCCAAAATCCATGTCGGTGGTCAAGTTGCGACCAGTTGGTCAATCTTTGCTTCTATGGCCATATAAGGGAGGGTATACCATGCTGGATGCTTGTGGGCCCGAATCTGCACATTGTGCATAGTAACCAGAAATGCTGCAATGCCCTTGTAGTTTTCATAGACTGTGGGTGACAAGCACGACCAGGAATGAATTTCTTCTGTCAGAGCACCATCAAACAACACCCATAACACCTTGTTCTCCTCAATGCATTTGGAATCCTTTGAATCCAAAAGGTTCGCATACCGCGCACCTTCACACATATCCAACTCGAGCTCAGGGAGCACTACCTCGTTAGGTGTTTCCCACGCAACCAAGGAAATTAATGTCATCAAGCATGAGTCATATAATTCCTTTTCGTGGTCCTATGCTTCGCGCACATTGTCTAGAAATTCATCACAGAGGTAGTGCGACCAGTTGTAGTAGACCCCTTTTTCACATCTACCGGCAAGCTGAATTACATAAGCAAGGACGACCGGTACCTGGTACTTGCACATCATTTTTCATGCAAGCAGTAGGGTACCCATGTGCACTCCTGGGTCAGCTATTGATTCTACCAGGAACCCTCTTTTGTTGCAACCAATTTTATATTTATGCCAGACTTCTTCGGCAATATGCTGCTCGTACTTCTTACCAATGCCTGCCATGGGATTGGGCCTGTGCATGGGGAGGCTGGTGATTCGTGAATTAAGGTAGCATCAATCGGGATGTGACCTTGGATCCACAAACACCCATCGTGGACTAGCGCCAAAAACTGGCGCACAAATAGGTTGGTGATGTTGTATTGGCCAAAGTGGGGGATGCGTAGCGAATTTAATATCCCCGAATCTTCCAATTTGCATGCCCACGACATCGGTTCTACCTTCGACACGTTATCATTCAACACCCTTTCAAGATATAATTCTAGAGCCAGCATTGTGAAGGCGTCCAGATTGGCTAGATTGTGATCATCAAACTTAATGGAGGAGAGGCTTCCGAACATATCCCCAATCAAGGGAACCTCCTCTGGGACCAGTGGCATCTACAGGTAGGCACAAACATGTTGTAAATAGATGGATAAATCGAGTCTAGAGTAGGATAAATTTTGGGAAAGCTTGGATACAGACTTGTGGATCTCTGGTGTCGATTTTCTAGGTGAGGGCTCCTACTGGTTGTGTATGCGGAGACCCTAAGTCCTGGTGTGTGCGGACCCTGCTGGCTATGTGTTGTGAAACCAGCTCCAAAAATAGAAGAAAAGAGATATCAACGCCTTATAAATAAGCCACTTTGAGGGGGAAACCTCCAATACATTACATGAATGAACAATTATTGGATGATACAAATGACAAAACCTCCTCTCTATATATATGAGTCCATGGGGCCACACTGTAATCCTAGTGGGGCCACAATGTAATCCTATACGACCTAAAAATAATAATGTAAGGGCACAATAAAAACAATATGGGGGTTAAAGGGTTACAACAATAACAATAAGGGGGGCTATACTAACATAATAAGGGACTACACTAGTAATATAGGGACCTAACATGCCCCTCTCCTTCAAACAAGTGTTGTCCTCAACACTTTATTATTTCTTGATGCTTCTGTATAAAATTTTCAACCTCCCATATAAAATATTCTACACGAAAGTTCTTCCACTTTTTGAGATACTCTAAAATTGATCATACTTGTTGATTTCTTATTTCTGTGACTGCTTCAAAACTTCTTTCGATGTGATCTTGATCTTCCTGTTGTTTCATTTGATTCTGCACCAAAGTTAGGTTATCCTTTGAGAGTTGGAGAACTTGTTGTTGATGCTTGATGTGATATTCCACTACTTGAACATCCATATTAGATTTTATTTGATCCTTCAAACCATCAAACTTAGCCTCCATTTCTTCTTTTAAACCATCTATGTCATCTTCGGTTGCTCTTCGTAAGATTGAAATTTGTTGCACATGGTGTTTGGTCTCAATCTAGTCTCCTAAACTGAGCTCATTTAATTGTCAACCAGGATTTGTAAACTGCTGAAGTGAAGTATACTGTATGTACCTAGGTGTTTGTTTCTTAATGCGTTGTGTGTAGTGTTTTGTGATGTTTTTGGTCTTTTGTGGTGATTTATGATGTTTTTGGTCTTTTGGTGGTTTTATGTTCACAAGGAAGATGCCTAGAAAGTTGATGGAAATGAGCTGATGATTAAAAACAGAGTTAAACCTAATTGATGAATAAAAAATGGCAAATGCAATTGGAAACACTGAAGTTGAATCTAAACTATGACTAAATAAAAGCAAAGCTTGATAATGACTTTCAAACAAACAATTCAAAACACAAACTAAACTTGAGAAATGATCACTAAGTATGCAAATCCTCTAACTAAACAGTTAAACAACTAATCTTACAATGATGCAACATTTTTGTCCTTAATTAGAGATTTGAAATAGATTTGGAGGAAAAACATTGATACCATCCTAAGATCTTCTATTCTAGGACTAGTTCCTAGTTCTATTCTGCAATTTAATTGAATGTCACAAAACCTTTACTCAAGAGTTATTGATTTATTTTTCAAAGTAGTCTTTTGAGGGAGAGCTCTGTTTATGAAATGATGAGTAAATTGCAGAGGTACTTCAGGCCTTAAAATAATGTTGTCTTCTGTTCATATGGTTATAGGTCAATTATGGATTTTAGAACAAGAAGAGGTTTGTGAATAATGAAGGCTGTTTTGTTAATCCTAACAACTGAAGTTAATCTAATGTGCAGTGGATGAAAATCTGGATGTGGAGTGCAAGTGCAATGAGTTAATCTAAGAATGAACTTAAGATGCCACTAATCTAAAACAATGCTAAACTACAAGTCATTATCAAATTCAAAATAAAATAACTGAATCATGAATTAAGTGCAATGAAACTCCGGAGCATCCTAACTATGCTATCATGCATTACTCTATGAAATTACACAATCTGTTTGTCCATCATTATTGATATTTTGGAATAATTCCTTCTTTTGGAAGAGCTAGAACAATTCTGACTGTATAATTGAGTGCAAATGCAAACATAAAGGACTGAAAGCAAATGAAAAACTAAGATATCATATCCATATCCTACTCGTCATTATGATGTCTTGGGCAAGCATTTAAGAGCAAGAACAGAGATGATGCTTAGTACAAACACACAACTAAATCATTCATTATCACGGTCATGTCTTGAACTTCTTAAGAATTTCTTGGAAGAGTTTCTTCTTGTGGAAGAGTGATTGGAACAAGTGTAACTGTGATGATGAACAACAAAAACTACAACTAAGTCCTATAGTACTATAGCCATTTCCCGTTCATCATTATAATCTGTTGGAAGAGCTTCTTCTTATGGAAGAATTAGAATGAGTACAACTACAGTAGCTAATTAAAACAACTATGAATTCAAATTCAAAACGTAAAGGCAGCTAGAAGACTTATCTAATTTACGCAAAATAAATCCGTGCAAGAGGCAGGGGCCCTCTACCACCTGACGGAATTCAACTCCAAATTAAATCAACGCCTTCACAACAACACTGTCTGCTTCATTAAAGATGAAAGAAATTGAACATAACACTCTGCGTCTTCAGAAATGTAGCACAGAGTCTAAACAAAATCTAGCATAAAATCTAACATCAAATCTAACATAGCTCTCGGTTTCCCAAGTGTTTATAAAGCAAATGCACATAACAAGACTTGCAACAATTCAGGAACACTGTCTTTCCTTATCGGAATCACATTATGACTCTTGAAGTGGCTACGTGAAGAGGAAAAAGACATCTGGACTGAGACAGTCCTAATAGAAGTCTGCTTTCCTAAATGTGTTCCCACGTTCCAAAACCGTACCCAGAATTCGTTTCTTCCTCCATGATGAGAAACGAACCATGTAGACATGACGTGGATTATGCCCATATGCGGTTTTCCTTGAGAGGCCACCTGGAACATACTCAAATGTGAAGGCAGCTGCAGAATCGCCGGTTAGCTACGGAATGTCTGCATTCTGCAGCTAGTTCCGGTCAAAATGCTTTACAATGGCAAAAATCACAAAACTTAGCAAGTCAGTCATGTAAATCATTCTAGAAGTAATTTTAACTATATTCATTGATCAATTGGGTCTAGGATAGCAATGGACAAGGTAAAATGAGGTAAAATGAGGTGAAAGAAAGCACAATTTTGAGGCTCAACATACCCCCACTGCTGTCTCTTTGCATGTCCTCATGAAAATTATCCTATGAACTCAGAGGCTTCTGCAAGGACATCTAATCCTCTTCTTCTCCTTTGTCTGGAAGCTAGAGATCTTCTGGGTTTCCTGATAACAAGTTTGAACCTTAGGATGGTGAGTGCCCTGATTAACTTTTTGTTCCTTGTCTTCAACTTCTCATTGATCTTCTCCACTTTGTCTATATGCAGGGATAAGGTTGAGTTCATATCAGTTTTGAGCTTGACTTGATCCTTGAGAATTTCATTCTCATTTTTCATGTGTCTATTCAGTAATTCCAACTCATACCTATCCCTTCTTAATATATCTATTTCAGACTGTGGAGGACTGGGGGTTCTCTCTCTGCTTTCTGAAGCTCTCCTCTCTAAAGTTTCCACATAGTCATATATTTCTTGTTGAGCAGGGTCAATTTCAGGGGTTCCTTCATAAAATTCCTCTTCAACATCTTCTTCCATGGGTGTTTCCTCATCTTCTATATCAATCACCCCTGTTTGTTTGATTTGAGTTTTCTTTAGTTTTCCCTTTAATCTGTGGCTCCTCCTAGGCTGAGAGGATCCCTCTCCTTTCTCTGTGGCAGGTTTCTTGATTACCTTCTCTTCCTTAAGTTGCCTCTTGATTTGAGTCAACTTCTCTAAAATGATTTCCTCACTGCTCTCTTGGATTGTTTTGTCAATTTCAACTTTTGAAGCCCTCCATTTCCTACTTCTCTTTGTAGGCTGTGGTTTCGGTGAGGGTTCTTTTGGCTCTTCAAAATGATTTCTTATCAAGAAATCGTCCCATGTATCATTTGTTTTAGCTAGATGATATTCAATCAAAATTTTGATCAAACCATGATGATATAGGGTTGTCTCTAAAAATTGAACTCTTCTTTGGACACAGGAAGCCATCTTCTTCAGACTTTGAAGCAAGAAATATGGTAGGTTTAAGTCTTCCCCCCAGAAAATGCATCATTAGTCTAATGTGGTAGACATAAAATGTCCCATATCTACCCTCACATGTAATAATTTTTTGTAGAAGAAGTAGTATGTTTCTCCATTTATTTTTCAATGCAGAACTGGGAATTCCTTTCTTAAATACAGTAACATCCATACCTGGTGTTTTTAAAATTTGTTTCCAGGAGTCATTGTGGAATTCTCTATTTTTGAACCATCTCTCTCCAGTTCTGAGCAACCCTGTAGCCTCTGCAATGAAAACTTCAGTGACAGTAAATTTGACATCTCCCACTTCAACTTCAGTTCCTTGAAATGATATTGCAAATGTTTTAGTGACTTCCTTGTGGAAGCCATTAAATTTCTCAAAAATTGAAGCCATCCTATTTGTTGTAACATTTATTTGCATTGAGGGTAGCCTTCTAAATATTTTGAACCCACTGGTTCAGTTCTTACAATGAAACCCATGATTGCTTCTTCAATGTTCAAATTAACACTCTTCTACCCACAAAAACAATGACTTTCACTTTCGGATTGAAATGGCTTTAAGTTCTGAATGGAAATGGCTTCAAACTTGGAATGACATACCTCTGATTAATAGTGGCAATAGATTCAAAACTTTGGGCTAATATGCCTCTGTTGACAATTGAACTTTAAACTGATATGTCTCTGTTTGACAGTGACAACTGACTTCAACTTCTTCACTGCAATACCTCTGGCTCTTGGTAGCAAATGGTTTCGAATTCAACACTGCAACACCTCTGTCTCTTGGTAGCAAATGGTTTCGATTTCAACACTGCAACACCTCTGTCTCCTAGTGACAAAAGACTTCAAACTCCACACTGCTACACTTCTGTGTTTATAGTGAAAATGCTCAAACTCTGCCCACAGTGATATTTTGTCTGCCCACGGAATCAAATGGCTTCAAATTCTCACGCTGCTATACCTCTGAATTTACCCTTTTGCTCTGCTCTGAGTTTACAATGCTCAATGCTATTCAAACTGATATCCTTTGGCTCTGCTCTCGGTGATAATAATATCTCTGTCTTCGGAATGGAATGCCGGCTACAGAATGAAGTTATGGCAGTGGTCACGGAATGAAGTAGTGGAGTGAGGTGGAAGGAATGTATTAATGATTGAAGAGACGGCGGAGGATTTTACGACGGTAGAGGAAATCATCATTGAATGATTTGGTTAAGAGACGTGGAGAATTCAAATACCTCGGCCATTTTTAACCGCTTAAATGATATCGGATATGAAATTTGAAATGAGAAATTTTAATCCAAAGTCTGTGGAGGGTTTATTGGTATTGATCAATAAAAATAATTAAAACAACCTTTTCGAACAATCCATAACTAAAACTATGCTAAACTTTAATGAAATGCCATTATAATTTAAACTTGTTACCTCTGCCTTTCATTTGATTTTTGTAATCTTTGTCTTCTTTGTTCATCTTTGGAAGAATCTTCATAATTTTCTTGATGCTTTTGATTCATGGATACACTGGGTCACTTTGTTGCAATTCTAATGTCTGCTGATTGATGCCTCCAGGGTTTGTAGCTGCGGAAAGACTGTCTGGCTGCAGAAAGGCTGATCAGCTGCAGAATGTCTACTGAGCTGCAGAATGTTCCTGTAGAGCATTTTAATCATGAAAATGAAGTGTTTTTGGAATATGGGTGAAATGTTATATGATATGAATGAAGATGGATGGTGGATTATGATATGTATGAAGTGGATGATGAAATGGAATGGATTCAGTTTATGAAATGGAGTGAAATAACATAAGAACTGTACTGCAATTCATGACATGTTTTATTTACTTACAGCAAGACATCAAATTTTGTATTTTGACATGAAAATGAGATGGATGGAGGATGGAATGAGATAAATGAAATGTAGAATGGAGTGAAATATGAATGGTGGAATGAAATGGAGTATGGATGAATAAGTGAATGGAGTGAAATGAAATGAAATGGATCATAAGCACTATGGATCTAAACTTATGATTTTTGTAACAGCTGCTTGTAAAAACAAAAATGGGAAAAGTTAGAGTGTCAGAGAGACTCTGATTTTCACCCTATCTTTTCTGTATAAACATGCCAATCAATGATTGGTTTTCATGTTTATACCTTTATTTATTTATTTATTTTTTCAAAAAGAACTGCTTCAGAAAATTTAATCAAGTTGATGAAGAAGAGGGACTCTTCTTCATTAACTTCACATCATTACTTCCTTGGAACTTCTTGAAAAACTCTTCCCTTGAGAGTGGCTTGTGGTAAAGCTTCAGTCTATGACCATTCACAAGAAAAGTGACCTTTTCTTCATCTATAGTTCTGATTTTGACTGCCCCATTATCAAAAATTTCAACAATTTCATATGGCCCAAGCCAATGTGTCTGAAATTTCCCTTCAAAATCCTTGAATTTTGAATCAAACAAGAGAGCCTAGTCACCCTCTTTAAATTTCTTCTCCTTGATGTATTTGTCATGCCACCTAGCCCTTTGCTGTTGGACTAGACTTGTTTTCTGAACTGCATCTTGTCTGATCTCATCCAATTCATTAATTTTCTCCAGTCTATGCTTTTGTGCCTCCGTTAAATCAAGTCCTAACTGAACTGCCATCTTGAAGGTTTGAATTTGGAACTCTATGGGAAACAAAACTTGCTTTCCATAAACAAGCTCATAAGGAGTATGGCCTGTTGTGTTTCTCCATGTAGTTCTATAGGCCCACAAGGCTTCAGGAAGCCTATCTACCCAATCTCTTCTATTTAAATGAACAGTCTTTGTTAGGATTCCTTCAATGACCTTATTAGTGGATTCCACTTGACCATTTGCTTGTGGGTGATAAGGAGTAGATGTTCTATGTTTGATTTTGTATTTCTCCATCATTTGCTCCACTAGCCTTGATGTAAATTGAGCTCCTTGATCTGTAACAATTTCCCTTGGGACACCCAAACGAGTAAAAATATCCTCAAAAAGAAAATTAACTATAGATGATTCATTAGCAACAAGTAATGGTTTAGCTTCTACCCATTTAGTAACATAATCAGTGAAAACTAATATGTATTTCTTTTGTCTTGATGGAGGACTAATAGGTCCTACAAAATCCAAAGCTCATTTTTCAAAGGGTTCAATATGTACCTGAGGCTGCAATGGCATCTCACCTGAAGGAGAAGGCTCTCTACTCCTTGGTAATCTGACACTCTTTGACATACTCTTTAGCATCTTTAAAACAAGATGGCCAATAATATCCATTAGTAGATCTTATAGTCGTCTCTTTATCTCTGTAGTATGTCTTACAAAAGTCACATGACATGCCTTGAGAATTTCAGGCATCTCATCTTCACTAACACACCTTCTAATAATCAAATCTGGACCTGTCTTGTACAACTCATTAGCGACCCATGAATATCTTGCACTATCATTAATGATTTTTCTTTTATCCCTTGCATTCATAATTGAAGGAAATTTTCCTAAAACTAAATAATTAGCAATATCAGCAAACCATGGAGTTTGAGTAGAGATTGCAAAAAGATATTCATCAGGAAATTGATCTTCAACCGGAGTGTCATCTTTGATATTTTGGATTCTAGATAGGAAATCAGCCACTGTGTTTTGTTTTCCAGGCCTATCTAGAATAGTAATGTTGAATTCTTGTAATAGTAACAACCATCTTATAACTCTGCCATTAGTGATTGATTTTTTCATTAAATATCTAATTGCAGAATGATCAGTGTGAACAAAAGTTTCATAGCCTGTTATATAGTGTCTAAATTTGTTTATGGCATGAACAACATCTAAAAACTCTTTTCTGCCATTAGATAATAGACCTCAATATTCAATGCATCGCATAATAGATGGATAGGGAATCAAATCTTCGCCCCACACGCCTGAGCCTGACTCTTAAGCATCCTATTTAGATATGAAAAGGTAACTTCCAAGTTAGGTCCCTTATATAGGGTGTCAGAAATTTAGTTGTGGGTTTTCAAAGCAACTGCAATCAAGTCCACTAAAATCACAATCTTGCATAATTTGAAGAGTGGAGATGCTATTTCAGTGAAGTTTTCTATAAATCTTCTATAGTACCCAGTAAATCCTAGAAAACTTCTAACATCTCTTTGACAATTTGGAATAGGTAACTTGGAGATGACTTCAACTTTTGATCTATCAAACTTAATCCCATCTCCTGAAATATGATGTCCTAAAACAATCCCTTCAGTAAACATCATAAAGAATTTTTCATGACTAAGTGAAAGGTTTGCTTCTTGACATATTTTTAAGAATTTTTCTAAGTTTTCTAAAGCCTCTTCAAATGTATCCCCATAAACTCTGAAATCATCCATGTACACCTCTACACAGTCATGTATTAGATCCGAAAAAATTCCTAATACTTCCCTTTGGAATGTTGCAGGTGCATTGCATAATCCAAATGGAAATACTCGGTAAGCATAGGTACCCCAAGGACAGGTGAATGTGGTTTTGTCTTGGTCTTCAAGTGCTACTTGGATTTGATTGTAACCACTAAACCCATCTAGGAATGAAAAGTACTTTTTTCCAGCTAATGTATCTAATACTTGATCTATGAAAGGTAAAGGAAATTGGTCTTTAAGAGTAGCTTTATTCAATTCTCGGTAGTCAACACACACCCTCCATTTTCCATTTTTCTTTGGCACAATTACCAAAGGAGAAACCCACTGACTATCTGAAATAGGATAGATGAAATTAACATTTAACAATTTTTTCAATTCCTCTTTAACAATTTCCCTAAGATTTGGATTCATCCGTCTTTGAGGTTGTCTGATTGGTTTGCAATTTGCCTCTATATAGATGTGATGAGTACAAGTCTTGGGACTTATTCCTTTCATGTCAGTGTATTCCCATGCATATGCAGAAGAATGTCTCTGTAATACTTTGACTAACTCCTCTTGTTGAGATTTTTCTAGGTTCTTGTTTATGTTCAAAGTTTTGCCTGGAAAAATTTCACTTGTAGAGCTGCCAAATTTGTCCATAGAATGAAGAGACATCTGCCTAGATGACAAAAAATCAATATTGGATCCCTCTTGAAATGATTCATGTTTGTGTTCTGGAGAAGATTCAAAGTTTTCTAGAGTATTCAGAATTCAATTATCTTCACTAATTTCTGAAATTGTGAAGATTGGTTGTAAATATTCTTCATCCTCTATCCATTGAGTGTCATCTAGATCTGTAATTGTCCTAGCTGGAGGATATAAATTAAATTTCTTTGTTGAAATACCATCAGAAATATACATATCACCGGACCTACAAATAATAAAAGCATCAGATGTAGCCAACCAAGGTCTTCCTAATATAACAGGATGGCCTCCTAGATTATTCTTGGGAGTTAGGATCATGAAATCCACAGGGTATTCCCAAGAGTCTAGGGACACTGGAATGTCTTCTATTACCCCATCTGGTCTGATCACAGATCTATCTGCTAATTGTAATAGTGTGGGTGTAAAGAGAAGATTAGGAAGTTTCGGTTTGTCCATGATTTGTCTACTCATGATATTTATTGCTGCTCCTAAGTCAATGAGTGTGTTTTGAATTTCAATTCCATTGATGTGAATTTTGAAAACTGGATTTCCTGGGTCAAGGTACTTTGGAATAGTAGTCTTACCCATCATAATATCTTCTATTTGTCCTACCAGTTGAATTTTCTTGGTTTCTCTTATTCTTTTCTTTGTTGTCTTCATACTCAACTCCTTTATTGTTTTGGCTAAAATTGGGATTTCCTTGATGGCTTGCAATAATGAAATTTTAATGCAAACATTTCTCAATTCATCTAAGAAATCATAATTAGGCACCATGATTTGTTTTTCTACACCTCTATCAATTTGTAATCTTTCCGGAAAGGGAGGTATAGAAGTAGATGTGGATGGTTGCTCTAATACAGGAGTTGGATTTATTGGATCTTTTTGTTTTAGTTTTTCAATGTTTTGGTCTTGAAAGGATGTGTCTTCCTCAAGACTTTTATTAACGCGTAGGGAGTCTTCCTCAGAATTATCTTGTTCTTGTATGATCACAGAAGGTTTCCTCTTCTCAAGTATCCTTCCAGACCTAAGTTGAACATCACTAAGGTCTAGAGGAGTAATTAAATAAGTTGGAAACTATTGACCTTCTATCATATATGTATTCTGAGGATTCTTATTATTGGGGTTTGGTATGGGCTAAGCTGGCAATTGATTGGATTTTTGAGGAAATGGTAATGGAAGTGGTTGATTTTGATGTGGTTGGTTCTGATGATGTTGTTGAGGATTTTGTTGAAAGTTTTGTTGAAGATTTTGAGGAAAATTTTGATGAGGATTTTGAGGATAAAAATGTGGATATGGTGGATAGGATGGTGGATACTGATAGTATGGAGAGTATCTTCCATAGGGACTTTGTGATCCTTGTGCCCAAGCTTGAGATTGATTTTGAAATTGGGGCCAAGGTTGCTGCCAAGAATTCCAAGGTGGAGGTTGATTATACATTTGATCATGGAATCATTATGTCTGAGGTCCTTGCCAAGGTCTTCTAGATACAAAGTTAAGAGACTCTGTGGAATCTGTAGGAGTTTCTTCTTGAAAAACAGCCTTGAGACCAGGAAGAGAAGGACAATTCTTGGTCTCATGCTTCTCAGAACAAATGACACAGGTTTCTACAACTTTTAAATCTAAAGGACACTCTCTCAAGGCATGTTTCTTTCTACATTTGGGACAAAATATTGCCAAGGCATCAGATTCAACCTTTTGCTTGTTTTGTATCTTGAGGGTGTCTATTTGTTCACTAAGACTCCCTAAGATGTCAGACTTAAAATCATCAAGCATGTGTCCAATTTCTGATCTACTTACTGTCCCAGAAGCAGATTTACTTGCCCTTGCAAGAGCAGGATCTCTTGGACCTTTGATAGTTTTAGATTTCCCTCTTGAAAGGTTAATACATAACTCCGATATTTCAGGTAATGTGAGTTGTGATATATCCCCTTTTCCCATCATGTTAAGGATATCCAACCATTCATCCCTAATTGTTTTCAACAAAAGAGCTTTTAAGGTGTCTTGATCTAGATTTTCCATTTTTGCCCTTTTGATGTTGTAATTAAATCTTTCCAACAAATCTTCTAAGTTTTCATCTTCTCTTTGTAACATCTTGAACACTTCTTCCTTATGATTAACCGGCATACAATAATCCAAGTATCTCTCTAGAAATGCTTGTTTCATATCTTCCCATGTTCTGATAGAACTACTGATTAGGCTCATAAACCACTTCAATGCTGATCCCTTCAAAGTTGAAGGAAATAATTTCAGTTTTTGAGCATCTTGTAAGTAGTCATAAGTCCTACACAACACTTCAAATTCGAATAAGAAAGTTTCAGGATCTTCAGTTTTAAGTCCATAGAAGTTTGGAAGGACAGAGGGTGAAATGTTTTTCATGGTTGTATTGGTTTCTTCATCGAGTATAGGGAACCCAAAAGAGCTTCCTATTCTACCTCTTCCTCCATTTGCACCTCTACCTCCTTCTCCTCTTCCTCCTTCTCCTCTACCTCTACCTCTACCTCCAAATAATGTGTGTTCTCCATTAAAAACTCCTCCCCCTCCTTCTTCTGCCATGGTTGACTCTCCTGTGGAAGTGGAAAGGTTTGTGTTCCTAACAGGAGTTTTTAGATCTTCTTCTATGGCAGGTTCAGTGGACGAAGTGGAAGGTTTCTCTAATGGAATATTTGACCTTAGATTTTCTAGAAGTCCAGGATCAGAAGAGGATGAAATATGGGTTTGAGTTGAAGGTGTACTAGCTCTGGATCTAGATGAAACAAGTGGTGTTCTAGAAATCGAACTTCTGCCTCTGCTGCTTATAAATCTTCCCCTTGAATCTCTCTCCCTACGCATAAAATTGTTTTGGATGCTAAGAAACAAAGGTTACCTAGTTTTCACTTCCCCGGCAATGACGCCAAAATGTTTGGTCTCAATCTAGTCTCCTAAAGTGAGCTCATTTAATTGTCAACCACGATTTGTAAACTGCTGAAGTGAAGTGTACTGTATGTACCTAGGTGTTTGTTTCCTAATGCGTTGTGTGTAGTGTTTTGTGATGTTTTTGGTCTTTTGTGGTGATTTATGATGTTCTTTGTCTTTTGGTGGTTTTATGTTCACAAGGAAAATGCCTAGAAAGTTGATGGAAATGAGCTGATGATTAAAAACAGAGTGGATCCTAATTTATGGATGACAAATGGAAAATGCAATTGGAAACACTGAAGCTGAATCTAAACTATGACTAAATAAAAGAAAAGCTTGATAATGACTTTCAAACAAATGATTCAAAACATAAACTAAACTTGAGAAATGATCACTAAGTATGAAAATCCTCTAACTAAATAGTTAAACAACTTATCTTACAATGATGCAACATTTTTGTCCTTAATTAGAGATTTGAAACAGATTTGGAGGAAAAACATTGATACCATCCTAAGATCTTCTATTCTAGGACTAGTTCCTAGTTCTATTCTGCAATTTAATTGAATGTCACAAAACCTTTACTCAAGAGTTATTGATTTATTTTTCAAAGTAGTCTTTTGAGGGAGAGCTCTGTTTATGAAATGATGAGGAAATTTCAGAGGTACTTCAGGCCTTAAAATGATGTTGTCTTCTGTTCATATGGTTATAGATCAATTATGGATTTTAGAACAAGAAGAGGTTTGTGAATAATGAAGGCTGTTTTGTTAATCCTAACAACTGAAGTAATCTATTGTGCAATGGATGACAATCTGAATATGAAGTGCAAGTGCAATGAGTTAATCTAAGAATGAACTTAAGATGCCACTAATCTAGAACAATGTTGAACTATAAGTCATCATCAAACTCGAAACAAAGTAACTGAACATGAGTTAAGTGCAATTAAACTCTGGAGTATTCTAACTATGCTATCATGCATTATTCTATGAAGTTACACAATCTGTTTGTCCATCATTAATGATATTTTGGAAGAATTCCTTCTTTTGGAAGAGCTAGAACAATTCTGACTGTGTAATTGAGTGCAATTGTAAATATAAAGGACTGAAAGCAAATGAAAAACTAAGATATCATATCCATATCCTACTCGTCATTATGATGTCTTGGGCAAGTGTTTAAGAGCAAGAATAGAGATGATGCTTAGTACAAACACACAACTAAATCATTCATTATCACGGTCATGTCTTGAACTTCTTAAGAGTTTATTGGAAGAGTTTCTTCTTGTGGAAGAGTGATTAGAACAAGTGTAACTGTGATGATGAACAACGAAAACTACAACTAAGTCTACGTTACTATAGCCATTTCCCATTCATCATTATAGTCTTTTGGAAGAGCATCTTCTTGTGGAAGAGTTAGAATGAGTACGACTACAGTAGCTAATTAAAACAACTATTAATTCAAATTCAAAACGTAAAGGCAGCTAGAAGACTTATCTAATTTACGCAAAATAAATCCGTGCAAGAGGCAGGGGCCCTCTACCACCTGACGGAATTCAACTCCAAATTAAATAAACGCCTTCACAACAACACTATCTGCTTCATTAAAGATGAAAGAAATTGAACATAACACTCTGCGTCTTCAGAAATGTAGCACAGAGTCTAAACAAAATCTAGCATAAAATCTAACATCAAATCTAACATAGCTCTCGGTTTCCCAAGTGTTTATAAAGCAAATGCACATAACAAGACTTGCAACAATTCAGGAACACTGTCTTTCCTTATCGGAATCACATTAGGACTCTTGAAGTGGCTACGTGAAGAGGAAAAAGACATCTAGACTGAGACAGTCCTAATAGAAGTCTACTTTCCTAAATGTGTTCCCACGTTCCAAAACCGTACCCAGAATTCGTTTCTTCCTCCATGATGACCAACGAACCATGTAGACATGACGTGGATTATGCCCATATGCGGTTTTCCTTGAGAGGCCACCTGGAACATACTCAAACATGAAGGCAGCTGCAGAATCTCCGGTTAGCTACGGAATGTCTGCATTCTGCAGCTAGTTCCGGTCAAAATGATTTACAATGGCAAAAATCACAAAACTTAGCAAGTCAGTCATGTAAATCATTCTAGAAGTAATTTTAACTATATTCATTGATCAATTGGGTCTAGGATAGCAATGGACAAGGGAAAATGAGGTAAAATGAGGTGAAAGAAAGCACAATTTGAGGCTCAACACATGGTACCATAATTTTGATATCTCATACTACAATTATTCCTCTTCATGCGTCATAGTATATATTTATGAGGGCTTAATGGGTATGGAGTTATTTTTTGGAGGCATTATATAACCCAATGCTGATAAATATTCTTCAATATGCCCTTGCAATCACTTTAAATTGCTTTTTCAAACAAACGTTATGCAATTTAAAAAAAACAAATACACACCTTTTTCTTTCTTTTGAGGAGCTCGATATCGAAACTAAATTATATCTATGATTTTAGATCTTCAATATCAGAAATTAGGCCCTGAAGTATCCCTATGAATATTCTTTTGAATGCCACAGGTCTGACCTAATTTGGATTCTTCAAGACAAAGTTATGTCCAATCTTCCACAATGAACTAATTATGGACTGGTTTAGAAGAGCGAACTTGTACAAATTTCCACGTGTCACTGTTTCCTCCTTCAGATTTTAAATTTATATGTCGAAAACCACATTCCGTGTAATTTGGGCCACTTTTTATAGAATCACAATCTGACGCTCAGAGAGAGAGTTATGTCATTTTTCCCACGGTCACCTCTTTGAGATGAAATTCAGGAGCCTGAAACAATCCTATCTTCCATAGATCACATCTCAAAAAATTTTGCGAACCAAGATTTGAAATTTCTACAGGAGGTTCCTCAAGATTTTTCCTTTTCTTTGTAAAAAGTTCAACTTCTGAAACCTCGTAGAAATTAATTTATAGAGAAAATGTTGCGATGACCTGTTTAGGTTAAATTCAGAAACCTGCAAAAAGACCTAACTTCCACACATCATATCTCCGAAAATATTGTGAAAAAAGCTCTGAAATTTTGTGACGATGTTCCTCAGGATTTTGGCTTTGCACTCTAAAAATTTTAGATTCTAAAGTTTTGCGTAAAACAAGTTATATCGAAAATTCCACAATGACCTGTTTGGAGCAATGAAACCCTAGAATCCAAAGGCTGTGATACCAAATGTTGTGAAACCAGCTCCAAAAATAGAAGAAAAGAGATATCAAAGCCTTAGAAATAAGCCACTTCGAGGGGGAAACCTCAAATACATTATAGGAATGAAAAATTCTGGGATGATTCAAATGAAAAAACCCCCTCTCTATATATAGGAGTCCATGGGGCCACACTGTAATCCTAGTGGGGCCATAATGTAATCCTAGCCGGCCTAACAATAATAATGTAAGGGCACAATAATAATAATATGGGGGTTACAGGGTTACAAAAATAACAATAAGGGGGGATATACTAACATAATAAGAGACTACACTAGTAATATAGGGACGTAACACTATGTGTGCAGGCTGGTAGATAGAGTCTATAAGCTGGATTTGGATATTAATGAATGAGAAGACTGTTGAGATATCTAAATATTCAGTGTTGTGATTACTGGCTACGCTTTGTGTTATTTATATATGTTTTCTAATGATTATTGATGTGCACATGGATGCGATATTGTATAAGAAGATGAATGCATAGATCTGGTTATTTTGATTGTCTTGCTTCCGTCAACATGCTATTGAATGATTTATGAGCTTCACCGAATATATTCTTCTGGTACGTTTTTAAGGGTTTTTGTAGAAGGATTTATATAGCATAGGTTTATTAGATCTGAAGGAACCCCCTTCAATTAAATTTCTCTCTCTCAGGGTACAGAAATATGGTTCCAACACCCTCCCATAATATTTCGGGTGAGACCTTGACCTGCGCAAGCGAGCCATTTCCAAAAAGGCCAGTAGTACAGGGGTTTGTTGGAAAACCTTGAAATTGAACCTGGGTCAAGACCCCTCAAGCCAAAAAATGGTACCGTTGCCAGGACCGGGAGCATTTTGAGAGAGAAATCGAGTAATGCCATGAGGTCATTGGCAGCCGCTCAAGCCTAATCTTGAAGAGTGGTTTGAAAAACAGATTTAGAAGTTTTCCCTAAAAGAGAATAGAAGTAAGAAGCTATCCACTGAAGAGTGTAAAAACAAGTACATATTTACAGAAGTGCATGAAATATTCTTTGTATCATTTGCACATGAACTTCAGGAGTGGCTGGCAAGGTTGGCGGAGTTCCAGACTTGCTGGAAAGATGATCAGGTCACATAGTGGACCCTTGAATTAATCCAAAAACCAGAGAAGACTGATAACAATATCACTAGGACTATAGATCACTAGGTTGATATTATTTTGGGATGGTTTGTAATAGAGTTTGCAGTCGATTAGTTTGTGTCTTATTCAAAAGCTGAGCGGAGGTTCGTCAAAGGATTTAGAGGTACGTTCCTAAAAACCTTGATGTTGTTGATTAAGATGATATTGTGTGAAAAAGGTATCATGTGTAGCCACACTGATTGAATGATCTTCGACCAGAGTGGGAGCACGACACGAAGCGGTAAATACCATAGAGTTAATCGAGAAGGAGATAGATCAATATACAGTCCTCTAAGGGAGTCGCCTAATCTTAACCAAGGCGGGACTGCATAAGTAGAAACCAGTCCCCCAACTATGCCATCATCAAACCCACACAAGGGAAAGAATTCTCCTACCCCACCTCCACCACCACTAGAGGATGATATTGCTACACACATGAAATTGCCTACCTTTAAGGGTACAGGGGATGAGGATATGGATCGATTCTAGTTTGTAGGTGAGTCAGTATGGACTACACATAATATCAATAATGATGCTGTGAAAAGAGCACAACTGTCCATAGCCTTTGAAGGAAGGGCCCTGGATTGTTTTATGGGATACATTGGTCAGCAAGTGAACCTGTTGATACAATAAAATTAAGGATGCCCTAGAACAATAGTTCTAGAAGCCTAAATATTTCTCTTAATGTGTGGTCGAATTGAAGGATATTAAAGAGGGACCTATAGAGTCAGTCTGGGAAGTTGACCAACGACTGAATAAGGTCGTCAATGATGGAGGGTTTTTCTACGAAGATAAATAAAACAAATAATGGTTTATCGCCATGCTGTTACTACACCTTTGCGAACCTGTGGGACAATAGAAGGTCGACTCTCAAGAAGAAGCCATGGAGATTTCCATGAAGCTAGAAGCTGTGCCAAGAGACGATACCCAATTTGCGACACTACAGATCTAGAGCCATCTAGAGGCAATGCACGTAGAAATTCAGAACTTGCGAAAGCATCAAGGTAAAGAAGCTAACCCAGATGTTTGGTGCATACGCTGTAGGGTGTCATGCCACACTAAGGATCGGTTCCCTTTGCTATCATAATATATGAAGGCTGGGGGGCGAAGTATTCTACGCCCGAGAGAAATGGCTCGACCTAGCTCCCCCATACTGTGGTGTGCTAACTGTCGGGTAGTAGGAAGACATGATGCATATCACTTCCCACGATTAGGTGCCTATGTTATAGAATTGAAAAAACACTGGTGCAGATTCTGCTCGTTTGTGGGCCATGACGAAAAAAACTGTCGAACACTTGACCTGATGGTAGATAGGGGAAACCTATACAGGGTGTAGGCTGACCCCTCATCACCACTATCTCCCTCTGGGTGGGGAGGATCCACTGCAAGAGGATGGGGAGGAGGGAGAGGTGGAAGTGTAGGTCAAGGACAAGGGAAACTGATCTGCTACAACTGTAGGGATGTGGGACATTATGCAAGAGACTGCCTGAACCTTGCGTGCCAATATTGCAGATATTGTAGATAGTTCGACCATGTCATTGGGGATTATCTGGTGTTAATATAAAATATAGAGGGGAAACAACAAACACCCATGCAGAATGTAAAACGGGTTAAGGTGGAACCATGAGACGATGGGCCAAGTATCAATGTGATTACGCGCAGCGGCATTGCCATCGGAGGAGCTGAGGGAAAAGCTGCGGTTGAACCACTCATCAGGAGGGCTGCTGAGAAAAAGGAGAGACTAGATCTGAAAAAGGAGAAACAAACCTTCATTTAAGCTCGAAGGGAGATAGCCAAGGACGAAGCATCTGCCTCAAGGACCTCGGTAGATTCGAATATCGATGAATCAGTTAAGGCATTCCTTTAGGCATGCAAGAAGCTGATTCACAACCAGAAGGCAGTGGAGAATCTCTAAGCATTGATAGATAGCTGCACAGGGAATTTTTCCCCACCGATCGAGGTTAAAACTGTGAACAAGCTTTATAAGAACAAAAAAAGGACTGGTCGGGAGATGCATATGACTGCACAGATTGGAGACTATGAAATGGACCAAGCCATCCTTGACTTAGGATCAAACGCCAATGTCCTACCTAATAAAACCTGGCAAAGGATGTGAGAACCTAAGTTGGAGTGGTCCACTATTCAGTTACGGATGGCTAATCGGAAAATAATCATCCCAATAGGGAAATTGCTGAAGGCTATGGTAGACGTTGCAGGTTCTAAAGTCTATGTAGATTGTAATATTCCAAAATTTTCACATGATATTTGGAATATTAGATTTCTTAATAAACTTAATTAATTAAGTAAATAAAAGGGTGGAGGGACCCATAATCCTCAAAGATGAATAAAATCCACTTTTGATGTGTGTATGTGGATATTTAAGATCTAGATCTACATAATGGAGTAGTAGAGAAATCACTTAATGTGAACGGAGTGGGGATCATGTCTCATTAATGAGATAGATCATGGATCTTGATACAGTCAACTAATATCATGGAAAGAATAAAATGTAAGATCATTAAGCATTCATGATGAGATGATGGAGGAGTGGTGCATTTAATATACACATTATGGATAGGGTGACCATTGCATTCACACATGATGGAGATCATGAAATGACAGGGCAGTCAACATGGAGACCTATGTCCACATGTACAACGCAGTTATGAGGTGGGCCAAGGCATGAGAAGGCTCATAATATATATAAAGAAGATGAAGGCAACATAGAAGGCACGTTGAAGATTATTATTGATGTATGATCTGTTTAGATTTGGAATTGTCATGTGACATTTCATGCTATTTTGGTTGTTTAGCTAAGATTTCAAGTGCTGTTTAGCACTGGGTGTTCCTGGTCAGGAATCCCTCCTCTTTAATTGAGTGATCTCTTGGAAGAGGGTTGTACTTCATTCTACATCAAGCCTTGGTGCCATATTTTTCCTACTTTCCGCAGAACATCCATATTCAGAAATTGTACATTTCTAAAGATCAGTTTGAGAGGAGGAGGTTGTCCTTCAATATTTCAATTGAGGAACCAGTGAAGGATTCATCCTATCACCTTGAGCTTCAATATCAGCCTTATAGTGCTTCAAATATATATCAGGCATCAGGCCAACTATTTTTCATCTCCCAGTAGTAACAATCCGTTATGGAATTGTGGAGTCCATTCTTGTAGATCCAAGGGAGAAGGGAAGTTGCTAGCATTTCAGCTAGTAATCCAGTGGATGACCTTTCCTTCAAATTGTATACATTATTTCCATCATTTCTAAGCTATATTGCATATCTTAGCAGTAGGCAAGAGAGCCTCCTTCATTTACAATGCAGTTTTCATGAGCAGTTGTGTAGCAGTAGTTGCAACCTTATTTGGAGGATTGAGGAGCTAGATCTTGAGCTTCTAGCTTGTGGATCTAGAGAAGGGATCAACCCTTCAAGCTTAGATCTGATCTTGTGACATATTTCAGCCATCTATTTGTTATATCTAGCTTTAGATCTGCATAACCCAACAGTTAAAGGATCAAACTCTAGGAGGGTGATTTTCCAAAGTTGTAGATCTGGAAAATCCTTTTTGGGTTATCTTGGGTATCCGTCATAGAGCCCAGATCTTGAATCTTGGCATGATCAGAGCTCCATATTTTCGTAGATCTAAGTTTTCCTTTTCAGCCTGCCAACATATATTCATATTCTACTAAAGGGACAATGCAATATTTTCTTCCAGCAGCTCTTCAGTTACGAAGTGCCTACTTTGGCATGTTTCCAGGGTGATTCTAGGCCATCTCTTTGGCTATATCTACTCATATTTTGTACATTGTGTAACTGAATCTTCTCCTATATAATAAAATGGCTTAGCTATTTATGTGCATTCTGATGTGTATTTAGATTTATTGTTTACATTTCTGTAGTTCTTATATTGTGTTTCAGTATTACTGCATTGTCCCTTTTGGGATATTACATAGATTTTAAATTAATCCAGATTGTGGATGACGCGGACCCTTACCTTGTGCTCTTAGGCTTGGACTGGGCCATTGATATGGGAGGCATCATCAATTTGAAAAGGAGAAGTATGGTCTTTGAAAATGAAGGTACACGGGTAATAGTGCCCTTGGATCCAACAGAAGGTGAGTGATATATCGAACCAGTACGTGAGGAGGAGGATGTTGATCACATTTACAAACTAACTTCCCAGGATGGTGATTGGATCAACCCCACAGCTAATGGCATGTTATGCTAGGAAAAAGACAATGAATGCCTCTCAGAATCAAATGGAGAGATATAAAACTGGCAGAACCCATTTCATGATGTATCTGTGTTGCAGTGCCTTAAGACCACAAAGAGATTCTGATGCATCTCCTCAGAGGTAAGGAAACTACCCTACTTTGATGGTTATGGTAGTGTTAAGGAATTTCTTAAGGAAATTGAAGCGGATGTCCTTGAATAACAGAGGTTTTGGGCCCTTGACTTGGCTATGCACGCGACCCCTACGCGATGGTGGGAAACCCATAAGGAAGTTTTTTAGGACTGCAGGAATGCCGAAAAATGATGATCCTATGATTCAACCCTTGAGTCAACCCACCATGGAACTCTTCTCAGGGTGAGGGGATCCACGCAAGGACTTGGCTCTCTAGATGGAAGTATGGAGTGAAAAAACATGGAATTAATGGGTCCATATGTTTATTCATGCTTTAGGACCAACCCCACCACCTGGTATTTGGATGCAGAGCTACACCAACGCACTCGTCACTTGGGTACAATGGCTGAAGATTTCACGATAACGTTTGGTCTAGTATGAGGAACTAAAAAACTCGATGAAATCCTACAAGATATAGATGCTCTAGTTTTTGATGAGTCCTTTCCTATGCAAGAATGTGTTGCACCAGCCTGGGATGCGCAAATGCAGGATATTGTCAACTACAGAAATATGTCAGTAGAAGACTGCAATGAGGACCCTCGAAATATCACTATCCCAGATTTAGAAGGATAAAATGTCATTCAAGACCTTTATTATAGGCAGTGGATGTAACCAAACCATTGAAACTAAAGGAAGTCAACATTGGCATTGAAGCGCAGCCCAAGATGGCCAAAATTGGGGATAACTGGGATGACGACATAGTGGGAAGGATCGCGGGCTCCTGACTGAATATCTGGAGTTGTTCCCCACAAATTTCTCAAAGCTCAAGGGGATCGTCGGGGATATGGGTGTTATGAGGATTACCTTGAAGCCAAATGCGTGCCCTGTCAAGCATCGACCTTATCGCCTGAACCCTAAATATAAACATAAATTCAAGGAGGAAATAGATAATATGGTAGCCACACATATCATTGAAACGGTAGAACAGTCAGATTGGGTAAGCCCTATTTTGGTCCAAGAGCAGAAGAATAAAGGAGAAATAAGGATCTGCGTAGATCTACGCAAGTTGAAGGATGTATGCGTACATGATCCTTTCCCTACGCCATTCTCTGATGAAATTCTAGATAATGTGTGAGGTCAGGAAGCATACTCATTCACTAATGGGTTCTTAGGGTACCATCAGATCTAAATAGCGCATGAAGACCACAACAAGACAATCAAAACAAACCATATCTATGCATTCATGTTCTTATACAATATTGCATCCATGTGCACATAAATAATCATTAGTAAACCGATATAAATAAGACAAAGCGTAGCAAGTAATCACAACAAAGAATATTCAGATATCTCAACAGTCTTCTCATTCATTAATATCCAAATCTAGATTAAAGACTCTATCTACCAGCCCATGTACATAGCCAGCGGGGTCCACACACATCAGGAGTCAGGGTCTCCGCGCACATAGCTAGCAGGATCCCTCACCCAGAAAATCGACACCAGAGATCCACAAGTCCGTATCCAAGCTTTCCCAAAACTTAGCCTAATCTAGACTTGATTTATCCATATATTTATAACATATTAACCTGCACTATCCTATGGTCGACAAACCGTGGTTTGCAGACTCTTGGTCTACCTTTTGACCCATTACAATTCATTGGGGGCTTTGACCTGCCCCAAATCCCCTGTGCTAGACTGAATTATTACAAAATATTACAAAACTGTTCCAAAATCACCACTAGGGGACCCTGCGCCAACAATGAGACCCCTATGCAGAGATATTTTGTTTAAACCTATAGATTATATATTTGTGACATGTTTGATGAAATTCCTATCATTGTTAGTAGGGTTCCAGTCAAGTACTTTTTCAATTGTTTGATTTTGCATTGTTATTCCACTGTTATAATTCATTTTTGAACCCATCATTGAGTTATGGGTAGTGAACTGGGATCTGGGCCTATAAAAGTGGCTCAAATCCTATCGACGCTAGCATAGGTCTAAGGAAAAATGTCCCTGGACGCATGCATTCCCATGCTATGGGAGTGTCTAAAGCCTCCCAGATGCACCCTTATCCATATCAAGGGAGCATCTGGGGTTTTAATAGTCTAAAAACCTTGTGGGACCTAGGGGCTGTTTACCTGAGTGGTTGGGATGGCTCCTGGGAGTTTTGTTGCTGATGTGGAAGGTTTTTTTGATGTGTTTCCATCGACTCCACTTCCTTAATGTCACCTAGGAGGCTGAATCCCATTATAGTGGCCTCTCGTCGCATATTTACCCTAGTTGGTTGGTTAATTGGGTAGATGTAGGATGAGGGTGTTATAGAGTGGTATCAGAGCATTGTTGCACTCTCCTTGGGTGATGTCTGGTTTCGTTCTCTTTGGGTGGTGTCTGGTTTCCATTCTTCTTGTGTGATATATGATACCACAAAGTGGTATCAAAGTAGGTTGTGCTCTCTTTTTTCATATATGATACTATAGAGTGGTATTGGAGTAGGTTTTTCTCTCTTTGGGTCATATATGATACCCCAAAGTGGTATCAGAGAAGGTTGCACTCTCTTTGGGTCATATCTGATACCATAGAGTGGTATCAGAGCATGGTTCACCCCTTGGACTGGATGGGAGGTGTGTTGGTCATGCATTCATGTCGGTTACATATGTGGCTCTTATACTTAAGGTCCATGTGTTTGTTTCATGTGCATGGTGCTGGTCATGGTTGTAGTGGTGTCACTATGTGAATGTTGATGACAATATTTGTGGAATGTGTCGTCATGAGTGTGCGATTGGTTATGCATTTTTTATTCATGTCGGACGTATATGAATTTTTTATGCACGTTAGTTTCTATATGTTGTTATGTATGTCTTTTCATGGTTAAGACTATTGTCCATGAGGTCATTGTATTCATTTTAGGTCATCGTGATGTTGTTGATATGTTATGATGCTGATGTGTTGGTTGAGATAAGGTAGGAAATGCAGATCATCAATGTGAAGTTGCAGCATTAGAATTTGGGGTGAGAGAACATCATCATACAGGTATTGTATGTTTGGTATAAAGGTATGTTAGTTAATGGATTTTTATATGCATGTTTTTCATTTTATTGTTGTTGTGTTTACATGCATGGTAGATGTTAGTGAATCAGTGTGGTCATATGCACGCATGTCGAATAATCATGAATGATAGTAACGTGTTGTTATATGCATTGTTGTTGTTGTTGTTTTACATTAGTTAACTTGATGATTATGTTATATGTTATTGATGAGTATGTTATATGTTAACTGGTGGTTGTTATATGTCAGTTAATCTGATGATTAGGGTTATTGTATTAAGGTCTTGGTGTTATATGTATCATATTAATTTAGAATTAAATATGCAAATGGTTATGGTTACGATATTTAGGTATGAATCAACATATTTGTGATATTTTGTCGTACTAATTCGGACTAACTGTGTAGATGTGATTGTTATGCATGAATGACTATTGTTTATGAGCTTATGAGGTGAACATGTTAACTAGTTATGATATGGATATCATGACCTTATTTATGTTCAAATTGATGTGTTGTGAATTTATATCATGCTAATCTAGATTGATCGTGCAGGAAAGATAACATCCCCTTAGATACATTGAGGTATGAGTTTTCTTATGTCGCGACTCGCGTATTTGGTATTTGAATATTTGATTATCTCATTTATTTGGTGTTCGAGTGTTTGGTGCCTATTGTAATGCTCCCTAGTAAATAGTAAAAATGAAAGAAAAGATAATAATAAAAAATGAAGAGAATATAATAATAATAAATAAATAAAATAGTAAATAATAATACTGAAGTTCCAAATAAATATACAGAAAATTAAACTATAGGAAATAGTAAAAATAAGTAAAGTTAACAAAAAATAAAAAAGAATAAAATAATAAAGAGTTAAATTAAGAGAAATATTAAATTAAGTAAAACTTAAAATAAATAAATAAAATTTTCATGTTGACACATGGAATGTGTACATGCAGACTCCTTTCCATTTTTTGGTCTATTTAATAGATGTTGAGGAAGATGAGATTAATCATTCCTTCATCCATTATTTTGGAAGAAAGGTATTGTGAGACAAAGGATTCCGTGACAGTAGTACATTGATTGAGGGCTCGGGGGTGGCCAACTGTAGAAAGATTACGAGCAGTTGAGCCTATAGTTGGGTGGAGAGTCTTCCCCAAAAATTTATTGTAGTTAGCAAGATTCAAATAACATTCAACTCTGAAATCACAATTAAGGAGTATCATCGCTACAGGTAAATTGTCTCTACTCGTGGTATTTGAAAATTCTATGTTAATTATTGACTTTAATTTCCTGGTTGTTATAGATATTATGTCGTCTATATGTTTTTTGAATGTTTGATTAATTGCGTGATATGAGTATGTGTTGTTGGCTTGGTTGGGCATGACCCAGGTTTGACTTGTACTTCGCACCAACAAAAACCTCAGACACCGACCGTTTTGGCAACGAACTGCAAGCAGATCATAGTCTCACCCGAGGTGGCTATGGGTGGTTGTAGAACCAGGCTTCAACAACCTTCACAGACTGCGCGAGGTGTCTCTACTTCAAATTTTTTGTACTTAACCAATATTTTAACATATAAGAAACTACTGTGCGGTTAAGATTTATCAATTAATTTGCATCATTCAGATAAATATAAACATATTACGAAATATGACAAACATATACTGAAACCATTCCTTCGCATAAACAAATAAACAACAATACATCACATGTAAACACATAATATGCCAAAACTTCTTCTTATTTATTAAATAAGGATCTGTTCAATGCATACAACTTCTTCAATCTGTGCACACAACTGCAAGTGGTCTGCGCACATAGTTGCAGACTCTTCAAAGTCTCTATGCACTCAGCTGCGGAGCCTTCCATTAAGGTTCAAAACAGACTAAAGACAAAAAATACAATGATATTCACTCATAAAATATGCATGTTTTGACTTCGACACAACATTAAATTTCCTTATATATCTTTACATCATTACAAAACCATGGTCCATATACCATGGGTTTTGAAAAAACAACTAGCTAAAAACTGAAACCTGTTATAAAATGAGGCGCTTTGACCCACCCAAAGCCCCTAAACACTGCGTAGTAGATCTATCTTCACGGTACCGTGCACTCTTCTCCTCAAAATGTAGAGCATTTGACAAAAATGGACCAAGTTGGATTGCGCCCAATAGCCCCAAACACTCACATGTGCTCGTCGCGAGTCACTCAGCTGGTGCACTCCAAATATTATCTGTGATGCTTGTGTAGGTAGAATTATACTGCTGAAGCATTTCATCTATCTGTTATTCCTCTTTGCGCACTTGCTCTAGTAGTGCCTCTATTGTTGGTCCAACTGTCTTCTATAGCAATTATTTTTGCCTCTATCATAGCTTCTTGAGCTTTCCATCCACTATATGTGAAAGCTAGAGGGCCTCATCCTGCCATGGTTGAGTTCTCACCATTATAAGCTGTTATTTCCTTGAAATATATTTGATATGGCTTTGAAGATTCTTTCCTTCCATGATCTTGGTGAGCCTCTGCAAGACGACTAAGGTCCTCGAAATTTCCTGGATTTCATCCAACTTATTCTACTTTGTTTGTATCTCATATTTAATTCTATAAATGTTTGTATCCTCCTACAATGAGGTCCAAATATCCATAGTATCATCTAACAATTTTTCACATTATGTCACTATGTCGGCGATGCCTTTCGGTGCAGTTTTGAGATCCGTTTCCCTCTGCTTGCGGACTTCCAGTGGAATGGATGGCTGTAGCCTCATTTAGAGCTCAACAATCCTTAACTCATATTCAAACTTAAAATTTTCAATGTTGTCCTTTGAATCTCTGATTGCAAGGGTGAGCTTCACAACCTTGTTTGTTAGTGCTTCCTCTGCATGAAACTTGACCTCCAAAACCTCACTGCAAGTTTTCCCTATAGCTTTTTCCAACTCCTGTTGTTGTTGACGCAACTCATCTCTTTCCTTAAACACCCAATCAAGCTCCTTCTTCATCGTAGTTATTTCCTAATGCACCTGTATGTTTGACTGCAAAATACACCGTTCTCGCCCTTTTAATTCTTCTGTGATGCTTTGGTGGAACTCATGCAATCTATGAGTGGGTAGTGTGATGATGTTCATGTTGACACTATCCCATCCTTTTGCATGCTCTCTATATTCTGTAGCTTCAAATGGTAGGGCTCTGCCTAGTACCTACAAAATTCTCAAACCAAATGTTGACTCTAATCGGTGCTCTGGCTGCGCTAGTTGAATCGACTGTTCCTGTGGTCTGGCTGTCTGCTCCAGTTGTCTAGTTTTCTGTGCTAATACCTTAAGCTCTACAATACCATGATGAACATTCATCATAATTGTTTTATATTGATCCTTGACCTCTCTCCAGGTGTCCGCTATTACTTATTGAACTTTTTATCCTATCTCGTCGATGTCCCCATTAGTGTGGACAAGCGATGTTTTTCCTCTTGATTTATCTGCCTTCTGCTTCTTCCTTACACTTGATGTAGTTACTGTGGGGACCCTCTTTCAGATGATGAATGGTGAATCTTCTAGCTCTACATCACTAGGAGGGTCCTGACCACCCTAATCATGCTATGGCTCTATCCCTTTGGTCTCTTCTGCGTCTTCGTCAGTTTCTGCCTCGGTTTCCTTTTCAGTATCTTTCCTGCTAGTACCGACATGCTGTGCGGTGTCTTTTTCCACTTCACTGCCTCCTATGGGTAGAGTCATCCACTCCACTGACCAACACTTTATTTCATTGACAAGGTCATCTTCAGTGACCAGATATGATAGAGGGTGTCATTCCTTCATTGGATCCTTCTTGGCTCTAACGAATACCATGTGTAAATCAAACTTTTAAGTCTGCAATGTTCTGATATTGCTCATACAAACTAGGTGATAGCCTGGGATGCTGATTGACCACCATGCACAACCCCATCTCCATTAATACCCAAAAAATATTATTTTCATGTGTGCATGTAATCTCCTTATAAAACTAGAGTGAGGTGTACCGCGCGACTTCACACACATCTTGGTCAAATGTAGAAAACTATGACTCCACTAGTTCTTTCCATGCCAACAATGTGATGATCAATAGAAACCACATGTAGTGAAAAGTTTTTCCTTATTCCTGCACTTCTTGGAAGTCGTCCAAAAAATCCTTGCATAAGTAGCTAACCCTGTTAAACTGAACCCCTTTACTGCACTGTGCGGCTATGCAGACTATGGTCGCAGGAACTTCGTTCGCTCTGATTTTTCTCATTATCTTCCCTGCTATAATGTGCGTGTCGAAGCGCGCCGCTTGGCCGTTGATAGAATTGACAACATAGCCTCTTGAATTCTTTACTAACTCGTACTACTTTTTCATATCGTTCGCGATTGGTGTATCTTGAATTTTTCCAATGAACTCTTTGGAGAGGTCCTTTCCTTGGTATATAAGCATGATGATTTTTCTGATCAACATCTTGTCAATCAGGATCCTCTATCCCATCCAGAGGTACCAGTGATGCACTAAATCAAGCAACTTCCAAACACAAACTATGTTGATGGCGCTTCTTTTGAAGTGTGGCACATTGATCATGTTTAGAAATCCTGCATTCTGCAATCCTGTAGCCCACTAATGTGGCTCCAACCTAGTAACATATTTTTCTGGATAGTACACCTGATGGAGGTACCTACTTGGCTCGAACTGTGGGTACTTTTTGCAGTCTTCGAAATCCTAATCTTCCATTTTCAGCTACTGGATTTCCCCCATGACTTCTCCTTCAAACAAGACCTTCTCTGGAAGAAATGATGTGAAGGTTCTGTACTTCAAATTTTTAGGAACCTTAACTAGTTTAGCACCCGGATTCCTTGATGGCATGTATCATGGCAGCACAAAGGGAAGTTATGTGCCCTCTGTCTCCATCGGTTCCCTCTCAATTTCTTCCTCGATGTCGTGGATCTCTTCGAGTTCTTTCTGCTTTAGTGACTTCTTTGGCTTCGCTGTAGGATTCTTTTCTTGTTTTTTATTTTTTCTTTGTTCCTTTTCTACCTTCTTCCTTGTAGATTTCCTTACTCTAGGGGTTTTAGCTAGCCTCTTTTCCTTTTTCCTAGGTCTTTCTTCTGTGGTTGTTTACTTTCGCAACAACTTTTAGCCTATTACACTCGGTGCTGCAACTTTCATGATTCCTGCTATCCATTTTTTTTATAAATTCCCTGGAATTTTCTTCAAAACTCCTCTCAAACATACAACAAGATGCTAGGTTTTCCCTTGGTCGCAAATTCACAATTTGAATTCTCCAGAGCGTAAAGTGTAAAATGAGGAGTGGGATAGAAATTTTATAGAGAATTTTAATTTCAAACCTCATGATATATTATATGTTGTTCATTTAATGCAGATATGGCACTAGATCCGACTAGATGTACTTCACAAATGCAATTCTCCCGCATATCTTAATGACAACTTTCTCTTAATGAAATTTTTTTCCTTTCAACGGTAATATTTCTAGAAAAATTCGATGCATCCCCTTCTATGTCACAGTAACCCTTCATTTATTGTGGTTTTGTCGGGCTTCACCATACTCCTGAATATCACGTAGTAATCTTCCATCAGTGTGGCTCTTTCGAACTTCGACGTACTCCTAACTATCGCACAGTAATATTCCTTCGACGAAGTCCCATTCTGCAGAGTATTTTATAGTCTCGTGCCCATTTTCAACTATGGGTGGCACTAAGACTTTCCCATTTCACTCCTTTTAGCGTGAAGCTCCAGGAATAGAATCGTCCCTATATATCTTCAATCTGCTACCATTCACTCGTCTTGGAATCAACAGTCCATCTAACTTCACGAGATGAACTGCACCTCAATCAGAGACGTGCCCGATGATATATGGTCCCAACTAATGTGTTTTTATCTTTCCTTGGAAATTCACAAATTTTCTATCATACAATAGTAGAAGGTCTCCTTCCATGAATGTCTTCTGCTTGATGTGATTGTAATGCCAAGTTTTTTCCCTTGCCTTTTGAACTTGTTGATGAAAGCTTGCTATAAACCTGTATTCCTTCAAAGCTAGCAATTGTGCCATCCTTTCTTCCATTATATCGGAGTTCACCAAATCTGTGAAGGCTGCAATTCTCAATGGAATGATTTGTTGGCTCGGTTGGGCTTGAACCAGGTTCGACTTGTACTTTGCACCAAAAAAACCCTCAGAAACCGGCCCTTTCGAGAATGACCTGGAAGCATATCACAATATCACTCAAGGTGGCTATGGGTGGTTGCAGAACCAGGTTTCTGCAGGCTTGAGGGACTGCATGAGGTGGCTCTACTTTTATTTTTCTGTACTTAACCAATCTTCTAACATATAAGAAACTACTGTACGGTTAAGCTTTACCAATTAATTTTCATCATTCAGATAAAGATAAACATTTTACGGAATAAGACAAACATATACTACAACCATTACTTCACAGAAACAGATAAACAACAATACAACACATGTAAACACATAATATGCATAAAAGTATTCTTCTTCATTAAATATGGATCTGTTCAATGCGTACAACTTCTTCGACCTGTGCACACAACTACAGGTGGTCAGTGCACACAATTGTAGACTTTTCAAGGAATCCACGCACACAGCTGTGGAGCCTTCCCTTAAGGCCTAAAAAATACTAAAGATAGAAAATACAATGATATTCACTCATCAAATATGCATGTTTTGACTTCGACAAAACATTACATTGCCTTATATATCTTTACATCATTACAAAACCGTGGTCCATATACTATGGTCTTCGACAAAACAACTAGCAAAAACCCGAAACTCATTACAAAATGAGGGGATTCGACCCACCCAGAATCTCGTAAACACCACGCGATATATCTATATTCGCAGTACCGCGCACTCTGCTCCTCAAAATGCAGTCTTTGACAAAAAATGGACCAAGTTGGGCTACACCCAACATGTGTCTATAATATTGCATGAAGTAATGAACTTGTTTTAATATGGTTGTACTAACATACTATGTGTTGAGATATCTCATGTGTACTTGAGTATAACTAGGTGATAGTTGTAGTTTATGATTTTGACTATTAGTTGATTATTACATGGTTTTTAGTCTTGGTAGAGGTTGATTTTAGTTAATATATATGATGTCTTGATATTTGGAACACGTGATTGACATGTGTGAACAGTTGCAAGGCAACATGCTTTGTATTAGCATGATGTGTGAACAGTTGCAGGGCAATATGCTTTGTATTAGCATGAAAAGGTAATAGTTTATGTGTTTATATAACTAACATATGGGTGATGTGACAGTACATAGTAGGAATCAAATATAAAAATTCATAAGAAAGGAATAGGGTAAGAATTCCTTATTAATGTTTGGAAACTACAATTCCAAATTAATGAGCGCTTTGCATGGAAACATGAGGTCTTATTAACCCTAATCTTGTTTGGCATTATGTGGACATGTGATATATTTATGAACATGTATTTGACAGGTATAACAATTGGTTTTTAATTATGTTTGGATTCGTAAAGGGATTGGAGTCCCTTGAGAGATAATATATGTATGTTAAAATACAAGGCAGTGTGCCTGGCATAACACGGTAAGGTAGCTGGTATATTGTATGTTTATATTATACACTAAAAATTATGTGTTTATGGCAGTATAATGCAAGGGATTGCATGGAAAAAGAGACTTCCATGAAATCTTGAAGAAGGATTAGGTTGAGATTTCCCTTGGAAGCATTGAGAACCCATGGGGATTGATTCTTGATGTTTGTTGCTAGTTTTATTCTTTCACTATTTGTGATTTGTTTGTGCTTGATTTGCAGTTTTATTTATGTTTGGTGCATGATCATGCCACTTTGTTGCAGTGTTGTATTGCTTTTGGTTTTTCATGGTCTTCTTCTTGCTTTCTCTTGTTCTTGCCTTTTATGTTTTGAGAGCCTTGGGGATTGGTTTGGAAATATGAAAGTCAATGGAGCTTGGGGAGAGTTGTGCGATACCCAACAGGTAATGTAAGGCCCAAATGAAGCTCAGTGTATGAGTAAAGGGAAACAAAAGGTAAGAATATGACAATTGGTTGGATTGGTGGGGTTCAATGGGATAAATGGATGATGGCAGAGTATTCATGAGAAAGATAATTAGGTAAAGTTAAGTAAAGGGATTTGATGCATTAGATGCCTTGGATAAGTTGGGAACTGTGGTTCTCAACGTGGTGCATGTTGTGTGCATATAAAGGAAGTTCTATTAACCTTGACCTTATGATTTCTAGTAATTAAGTTGTGATCATGATTATGATAATGTCTATATATGTATATATGCATGTATGTATGTCTTTTTCTGAAGGGATCATGAGTGCTTTATGTTGATGTTTTTATATGTATATATGTATGTATTTATGTGTTTGTATGATAGGGTCATAAGAGATCATGGTTTCTTTATGCTAATGTTTATATGTATATATATGTATGTATGTATGTATGTCATTATCTTACAGGGTCATCAGGAATCATTCTTGTGGAGGAATGATTGCTTCTGCAGGTGAATGACATGAAGAGGCTCTTGGCTTATGAGGCATCGAGTGGGAAGAATAACCCTAACATATCTACAAGGTCAGTATCATGTGGGTATGAATTGATATTATGAAATCATGCTATGTATATGTCTATGTTATGATAGGTAATGATGAGGGGTACATCAATAGAATGAAATCAGTGTGATCTATGGCATGCTGAAGCATGCATGCATAGTGGAGCGACACTAGGAACAAGATTTCTTTGTGGGTTAATGTGTGGTCTATGGATATGCAGTACTATTGATGTATATATTTTGTACATGTCGCACCTGTGATGTTATGGGCATACGTTGTTGTGTATATATGTTTTCGTGTGTATATTGCATATGCAGTGCTACATCTAGATGGTGCTATGTACATGTTGGATATGCGGTGCTATGTACATATCATATCGTGCACATGTTGGATATGCGGTGTTGTGTGCATATGGTGTTGTGCACATGTTAGATATGCGGTGTTGTGTATGTATGATGCTATGTACTTGTGTATATGTAGTGCTATGTACATATGATGTTGTGTTTGTGTTGTACATATGGTGCTATGCACATATGGTGTTGTGTGCATGATTATAAATGTGGTCTCGTGTGCATGTGCGGTTGTGTACATGTTTTAAATATGGTGTTGTGTGCAGGTGGTTCTGTGTATACGTAATGCATGTGGTGCTGTGTACATACGATGTCGTGTACATGTCGTGCATGCTGCGTTGTGTACATATGGTGTCGTGTACATGACGTGCATGTGGTGCTGTCTACATGTGATATAGTGTACACATTGTACAAGTGATGTAGTGTTATTTTGACATTGTGTACACGTTGTGAAGGTCGTTCCATGTACATGTGATGCTGAGAAATCATTGTGCAGGTGGTGCTGTGTACAAATGGTACTGTGTATAGGTTGTGCATATGGTATTGTGTGAAAGGCCTACATGGTGTGTTGCAGGCATGCAATACTAAGTATGTGCATTGTGAAGTTGTGGCATTGTGACATGTGTATTCGTTGTGTTGTACTATGTGTATGTATATGTATTGTGTTGTACACCGGGTGTAGGTGTATGTGTTGTGCTGTACACTTGTTGTGGGTGTATGTATTGTTTGGTGTTGTATGCCTTGTGTGGATGTACGTGTTGTACACTATGTTTATGTGTACGCGTTTAAAGAGAAGAAAGGGAATTTGATGCTTGTTAGGTGTTGAAACCGATCTGATGTGTATACAAAAGAAAAAAGGCAGAAGTAAGGACAGATGAAGGATAAGTATCGATATTTTATTTCAGTGTTGTTATGCATGTGATCCGTGATTCTAATTTATGATGGTTACATGTGAATTTTGATTATGGTTTATGGTGATTTCATCTTATTCATGTTTTTGACCTATGATGGTTGTGTTTTGAGCTAACCGAATGTGATATATTTATACATGATGATTTGATCAAACAACTAGTTTGACTTGTGTGAGAGGAAGTAAACAAAAGTGCAATTGTACCTTATTGACGAGCTAGAAAGGAGTTATGATGTGAATTTATTTCAGTTTATTTTGAATCTAATGGAAATTATGTGCTTGGTACAGGAAATCATGTAATGCCCGGTTTGGGATGGTTGAAACCGATTGTAAGAACTAGTAGTGTCAACAAAAGGAATTAGAACATGCAGTAGTATGCTGGTCAAGCATTTCAGGAGTAGGGACATTATGGGACACTCATACCCAATAGTGTCCATTGATTTCCATGAGCATGCTATGACCGATATGATGGTTTTTAGGTAGGTATATTCCTTGGTTGTTTGAACTTCCGATGCAAGGAAACCTTGCCAAGGGATGGATCACTGAGGATAGGAGATGCTGGGGAACTTGGAAGGTGAGTAACTACACATAAGGGGATGATTGTATTTCCTGAGGGACTGTGTATCAGAGAAGTGAAGGTCAAGGATGGATTTGTTTTTTTCATTATCATTTCCAGATGGAATCAGATGCACATTGGGAGTGTGCCCTAGGACAATGAGCTGACAACTCTTCACTGAGAGTGCAAGTGGCACAAGATTGTAGAGTTGGATATTGGATGCAACCTTGGTTCTAATAGTGGATTCTAGAATTCTTGGGAAGGAAGTGAATCCTGGTACTACTTTGAGGGTGGAGGTGTGAGCCTCTGGATTCCCTTGTTGCAGATGCATGCATCATATCCTTTTATTTGCTGGTTGAGTGAATGTGCATATGTGTATATTATTGTAAATATTGTATCGAGCTAGATTTATAAATCTCCATAGACAATATGGTTGTATATATAGATTTAATTATAAATACTGCAATGAGATGTGTTATAAATCTCCATAGGAAGTATTTTTTTATTTTCAACGATTTTCTGGTTTGTAGGTGTCATTGAACACCGAGGATGGTGTTACCCCAAGGGGGAGGGTTCTATAACAACCCCGGTGAAAATTCCATGTAATAAAATTTAATAAAGGAAAAATAGTAACAATGTTTGATGAAACACTTATTCCAAGCTCAATGCTGGGAAAAACATCCTAGTGGATGTTCATTTCAGAAATTATGGCTAAATGAAATTGAACAAGGCAATGGCTAGGGCTTTAGAAAGACAAGAGGCATTATTTAGAATTTATTTATGAAAATATTGGAAAATAGGAAAAAAGGAAGGTGAAAGGTCATAGGTTTCATGTGAGGAGGAAAGTGAAGAAAAATAATGGAAAATGAAGTAAAAGGAGGCCTCATTAATAAAAAGGCTTCTGAGGATGAGTTGGGTAGCTTTTTCTCAAACCTTTTTCAGTTCAGTTTTGGAGCTCTCTCATTATTCTCTCTCTCTCTCACTCTTGGACACTTAGATTTTTCTTGGAGAATTTCGACATTAGATCACGAAAGTCGAAGAAGGCAAGAGAAAGGAAGGAGCAAGCAAGGAAGAGCATGATCAAGTAACCACAACAAGATTATTTGCAGGTATCAATTTGCATGTGTCATTTCCTTTCTAGATTTGGCATGCATTGTATTGCATGTGTTTATTTTCTATCGTGGCATGCGTTTTTCCAGGTGTGACAATGTTTTTAGCCTAGCCTTTCCATTTCCGTATAGCCATGGTGTGATGGGTTTCTCATGTTTTGGGTTAATCGAATTTCTCGATGGATTCGAAGCTAAGTGAGGTGGATCTCTGAATGATATAACAATGACCTAGTAATCCCTGAACCAGACTGTGGGTTGCAGTAAAGACGAATTTTGTGTTAGCTATCCACCAAGACTAAGAATACCAGGATGGGATATATGGTAAAGTCTAGAGAGTCGGGTCTTGATTTAGGGCATAGTGATCCAGTGTGGATTGCGGTAAAGTCTGAGAGACTAGGAGAAAGGAAAATTCCTCATGGTGTAGGTGGATAAATGTGGTGGCATCAATGCTTGTTTTGGCCTAGTGATCTGGTGGAGATCATAGTAAAACAAGTTATTACATGTTTAATTTTTTGGCCTAGTGATATGGGATGGATTGTGGTAAATATTGATTTCTATTGATGAAGGTGATGTGGTTTAGCCTCGGGATTCCTTGGTTGGTTCTTTTGGTTTGAGTCCCACATTCATGCTTGGAATATGGCACGAGGGTGATTGGATGAAAAGATATTTGGCTTAGCCAATCTATGGTCGGTGGAACGTGGTAGTCACATATCAGGTTGGATTTTGCATTTATTAATAAGAGGTTCTTTCCTTGACATATTATGTGTAAATGTATTAGTTTATATGTAGATTATATGGCTGATGTGTCCTTGATATTTCTATTGTTATTATGCTGGTTATAAGCATGTATTATGACAATGATGATGTATGGCTCTCCTCATGTTTTGATTTGTAAATGAATGAACAATGTATCTATGACCTAATAGATGATAATGAAACTGATGATATAAGTGAAAAATGCTTCTTAGTGATTCTCATATAAGTAAGAGACCCCTATGCTAAGATCTATTGTTTAAACATATATATTACATTTTTGTGACATGTTTGATGAAATGCCTGTCATGGCTAGTAGGGGTCCAGTCAAGTCCTTATTCAAGTGTTTTCTTTTGTATCATCATTTTGTTGTTATAATTCATTTCTGAACTTGTCATTGAGTTTTGGGCAATGACCCTGGCTCTGGGCCTGAAAAAGTGGCTCAAATCCCATGGACGCTGGCACATTTCAGAGGAAAAAAGTCCCTGGATGCATGCATGCCCATGCATTGGGAGCGTAAAAAGCTTCCCATATGCACCCTTATCCATATCAAGGGAGCGTCTGGGGGTTTAATGGTATAAAACCAAATGGGACCTAGGGGATGGTTACCTGAGTGGTTGGGATGGCTCCTGGGAGTTTTTTTGCTGATGTGGAAGGTCTGTTTGATGTGTTTCTGTTTATTCCACTTCCTTAAGGTCACCTAGGATGTGGAATCCAATTATAGTGGCCTCTCGTTGCATATTTACCTGGTTGGCTGGTTACATGTTTATATGTGAGATGCGGGTGTTACAGAGTGGTATCAGAGTGTGTTTATGCTCTCCTTGGGGCGACGTTTGGTTTCATTCTCTTTGGGTGGTGTTTAGTTTCCATTCTTCTTGTGTGATATCTGATACCAAAAAGTGGTATTAGAGTAGGTTGTGCTTTATTTGGGTCATATATGATACCACAGAGTGGTATCAGATTAGGTTGTGCTCTCTTTGGGTCATATCTGATACCACGGAGTGGTATCAGGGCATGTTGTGCTCTCTATGGTCATATTTGATACCATAGAGTGGTACCATATCATGGTTCACCCCTTAGACTGGCTGGGAGGTATGTTGGTCATGAATTCATGGCGGTTACATATGTGTCCCATATACTTATGGTCCATGTGCTTGTTGCATGTGCATGGTAGTTGTCATGGTTGCAGTGGTATCACCGTCTGAAAGTTGATGGGGTTAGTTGTGGAATGTGTGATTTTCTATGCATTGTTTATGCATGTCCGATATATGTGCATTTTTTATGCATGCTAGTGTCTATATGTTGTTATGTATGCATTTTCATGGTTAAGGCTATTGTCCATGAGGTCATTGTATGAATTTTATATCACCATGTTGTTTTTGATATGTTATGATGTTAATATATTGGTTGAGATAGAGAAGGAGATGCAAATCATCAAAGTGAAGTTGCAACACTAGAATTTGGGTGAGAGCAGATCATCATACATTTATTGTATGTTTTGTATGCAGGTACATTAGTTAATGGATTGTTATATGCATGTTTGTCATTTTATTGTTGTTGTGGTTACATATATGGTAAATATTAGTGAATCAATGTGGTCATATGCACGTGTGTCAAATAGTCATGAATGATAATAATGTGTTATATGCATTGTTGTTGTTGCTTTACGTGAGTTAACTTGATGATTACGTTATATGTTGGTTATGAATATGTTATATGTTAACTTGTGGTTTTTATATGTTAGTTAATTTTATGATTAGGGTTATTGTATTAAGATATTGATGTTATATGTATTATGTTAATATATAATGAACTACGAAAATGGTTATGGTTATGACATTCAGGTATGAACTACCATATTTGTGATACTGTGATGTACTAATTTGGATTGACTGTGTAGATGTGATTGTTATGCATGAATGACAATTGTTTATGAACTTATGAGGTGAACATGTTAGATAGTTCCTGTTATGGATATCATGATCTTATTTATGTTCAAATTGATGTGTTGTGAAGTTATATCATGCTAATATAGATTGATTGTGCAAAAAAGATAGCCTCCCCCGAGATACATTGAGGTATGAGTTTTCTTATGTCGCGTATTTGGTATTTGAATGTTTGATTATGTTTTTTATTTGGTGGTTGAGTGTTTGTTGCCTATTATGTCGTCTATATGTTTTCTGAATATTTGATTAATTGCATGATATGCATGATAGACGACATAATAGGCACCAAACACTCAAACACCAAATAAAAAACATAATCAAACATTTAAGATGGTTGTACTAACACACTATGTGTTGAGATAACTGACGTGTACTTGAGTATAAGTAGGTGATAGTTGTAGCATTATTATTTTCACTATTAGTTTATTATGACATGGTTGTTAGTCTTGGTAAAGGTTGATTTTAGTTAATAGATATGATGTCTTGATATTTGGAACATGTTATTGACATGTGTGAAGATTTTTAAGCCAACATGCTTGGTATTAGCATGGAAAGGTAATCGTTTATGTGTTTATATAACTAACATATGGGTGATGTGACAATACATAGTAGGACTTGATTTCAACAAAGAAGAGGAAAGGAATAGGGTAAAAATTCCTTTGGCAATGTTTGGGAACCACAATTTCAAATGAATGAGCGCTTTACATGGAAACATGGAGTCTTCTTAACCCTAATTTTGTTTGGAATTATGTGGAAATGTGCTATATTTAAGAACACATATTTGACAGGTATAGCTACTGGTTTCTAGTTATGGTTGGATTGGTCAAGGGATTGGATTCCATTGAGAGATGATAAATGTATGTGTTCAGATACAAGGCAATGTGCTTAACATAACAAGGTAAGGTAGTTGGTATATTGTATGTTTATATTATACACTTACAATTATGTGTTTATGGTTGTATGATGCAGGGGATTACATGGAAAAAGAGTCTGCCATGAAATATTGAAGAAGGCTCAGGTTCAACTTTCCCTTGGAAGCATTAGGAACCCATGGGGATTGAGTCATGGTGTTTGTTGCTAGCTTTATGCTTTTGGTCTTTGTGATTTGGTTTTACATGATTTGTAGTTTTGTTTATGTTTGCTGCATGATCATGCCACTTTTTTCAGCGTCGTATTGCTTTTTATTTTTCATGGTATTATTAGTGCTTGATCTTGTTCTTTCCTTTTATATTTTGAGACTATTGGGGATTGGTTGGGAAAGAGGAAAGTTAATGTAACTTGGGGAGAGTTGTGTGGTATCCAATAGGTAATGTAAGACCCAAATGAAGCTCGATGCCTGAGTGAAGGGAAATGGAAGGTAATAATATGAAAATCGGTTTGACTAGTGGGGTTCATTAGGATAAATGGACGATGGTAGAGTAGTCATGGGAAAGGTAATCAGGTAAGGTTAAGTAAAGTGATTTGAGGTGTTAGATGCCTTGGCTAAGTCAAGAACTATGGTTCTCAACATGGTGCATGCTATGTGAAGATGAAGGAAGTTACCTTAACCTTGAACTTATGCTACTTATTAATTACATTGTGATCATGATTATGATAATGTCTATATATGCATGCATGTATGTCTATGTCTAACGGGATCATAAGTAAGTTTATGTTGATGTTTATATATGTATATTATGCAGTTGTATGATAGGGTCATCAAAGATCAATATTGTTTTATGCTAATATTTATATGTATATATATGTATTTCATTATGTGATAGGGTCATCAGGAATCATTCTTGTGGAGGAATGATTGCTTATGCAGGTGAATGCCATTAAGATGTTATTTTCTTATGAGGAATCAAGTGGGAAGAAGAACCCTAATAGATCTACAAGGTCAGTATCATGTGGGTATGAATTGATATTATGCAATTATACTATGTATATGTATATATTATGGCAAGTAATGCTGAGGGGTAGATCAACAGAATGGAATCAATATGATTTCATGGCATGCTGAAGCATGCATGAATAATGAGAGACACTAGGAGTAAGGTTGATTTGTGGGTCAATGTGTGGTCTATGGATGTGCAATAATACTAATGTATATATGTTGTGCATGTTGCACCTGTGATTTTATGGGCATATGGTGTTGCATATATATGTTGTTGTGTGTATATTGCATATGCAGTGATAGGTATATATGTTGCTATGTATATGTTGGATATGCGGTGATGTGTACATATCATATTGTGCACATGTTGGATATGCGATGTTGTGTGCATGTTGGATATGTTGTATTGTGTACGTACGATGCTATGTACATGTTGTATATGCAGTGCTATGTACATATGGTGTTGTGTGCATGTTGTACATATGGTGTTGTGTGAATGATTGTACATGTGGTGCAGTGTGCATGTGGTGATGTGTACATGTTGTACATAAGGTGTTGTGTGCAGGTGGTGCCATGTACACATTGTGAATGTGGTGCTATGTACATATGGTGTCGTGTACATTTCATGCATGTTGTGTTGTGTACATGTGGTATTGTGTACACATTGTATAGGTGGTGCGGTGTACATTTGGTGTTATGTACATGTTGTGTAGGTGATGGCATGTACATGTGGTTTTGTGCATGCATTGTGTAGGTGGTAATTTGTAAATGTGGTAATGTGTACATGTTGTGCATATGGTACTGATATACATGTGTTATTGTGTGCAAGTCATACATGTGTTGAAGGCATGTAGTACTATGTATGTTCATTGTGCAGTTGTGGCATTGTGACATGTGTATTCGTTGTGTTGTACTGTGTGTACATATATGTATTGTGTTCTAAAATGCATGTAGGCGTATGTGTTGTGTTGTACACCAGTTGTAGGTGTATGTATTGTGTTGTGTCGTACACCGGATCATTAGGGGAATTTTGAAGTCTAAAATGGGCCTCCTAAGAAAAATGTACAACCAAAATAAACTTTATAACAACCAATAGGATTCAAGATGATGATGTCAACCATGGGGGATGATTCACCATTTTTTAAGTAAAAGGGTAAAAAGATTAAAAATAATAAAATAATAAAACTACTTTTTCAACTCGTATTTTCAACTTATCTCCCAAATTTTTTACTCAAATTTCGAGTGAGAGTACTTGTTGGATGCAAAATTTAATTCATCATCCAAGGAGTACCCATGTTGCATACTTTCCTTGGATCTTTCTAAGAGAAAAATGAGAAATACATGAAAAAACGTGATTGCAATCATGTTTGTCATGTATTTCTCATTTTTCACTTAGCAGGGTCCATCTAATGTATGCAACATGGGTACCCCTTGGATGAGGAATTAAATTTTGCACCAAACTTGTACTCCCACTCGAAATTTGAGTAAAAAATTTGGGAGATAAGTTGAAAATACGATTTGAAAAAGTAGTTTTTTCTTTTTTTCCCTCTAAAATTTGATAATGTCATCAAATATTATTTTATTATTTCCACTATTATTTTATAATTTCCTTAGGAGGCCCATTTTAGACTTCAAAATTCCCCTAATGGTAAGTGCATGTAATATGTTGTGTTGTACACCACGTGTGGGTGTATGTATTGTGTGGTGTTGTACACCTTGTGTGGATGTACGTGTTGTACACTGTTTATGTGTACGCAATTGAAGATAAGAAAGGACACTGGGTGCTTTTCGGGTGTGGCAACCGATCTGGTGTGTGTACAAAATAAAAAAGGAACATGTAAGGACCGATGAAGGATAAACATCGGTATTTTATTCCAGTCTTGTTATGCATGTGATTCTAACTTATGATGGGTACATCTGATTCAAGATTTTTACCTATGATGGTTGTGTTTTGAGCTAACCAGATGTGATATGTTTATACATGATGATTTGATCAAACAACTAGTTTGAATTGTATGATAAGAAGTAAACAAAAGTGAAAGTGTACCTTTTTGATGAGCTACCAATGATGTATGATGTGAATTTATTTCAATTTATTTTGAATCTAATTGAAATTATGTTAGGTCCCTATATTACTAGTATAGTCCCTTATTATTGTTAGTGTAACCCCCTTATTTTTATTGTTGTACCCCTATAACCCTAATATTGTTATTATTGTGCCCTTACATTATTATTATTAGGTCGGCTAGGATTATATTGTGACCCCATGGACTCCTCTATATATAAGGAGGTTTTTTCATTTGTATCATCCAAGAATTGTTCATTTATGTAATGTATTGGAGGTTTCCCCCTCGAAGTGGCTGATTTATAAGGTGTTGATCTCTCTTTTCTTCTATTTTTGGAGCTAGTTTCATAACATTTGGTATCAGAGCTTTGGATTCTAGGGTTTTGCTGCTCCAAACAGGTCATCGTGGAATTTTTGCTATAATTTTATTTTCTACGAAGGTTTAAAAGGAAAAATCCTGAAGCACTTCCTGTAAAAATTTCAGATCTTGGTTCGCAATATTTTCGGAGATATGATCTATGGAAGTTAGGGTTTTTTCAGGCTCCCTAATTTCATCTCAAAAAGGTGACTGTGGGAAAATTGTCGCAAATATCCCTCTGAGCATCAGATTAGAATTTTGTAAAAAGTGGTCGGAAGTAAACAGACTATAGTTTCCTGTGTATCAATTTCAAAGCCGAAGGAGGAAAAAGTGATATGTGGCACATCGTACAAGTTCGCTCTACTGAAACAATCCATAATTAGGTTAATGTGGGAGATTGGGCATAACATTGACTTGAAGAATCAAAATCAGGTCAAACCTGTGGCATTCAAAAGAAGATTCAGAGGGCTACTATAGGGCTGAATTTCATATATTGAAGATTTTAAATCACAGAGATAATTCAGTTTCAATATCGAGCTCCTCAAAAGCAAGAAAAATGTGTGTATTTTTTTTTTCTGAATTGCATATGTCTTGTGTGAAGAATCAGTTTGAAGTGATTCCAAGGGGATATTGAAGCATAGATATCAGTATTGGGTTAAAAAATGCAACCTAAAAAGAATTAAACACCCATTAAGTCTTTAGAAGGCTCTACTATGACTCAAGAAGAGGAAGAAGCGCAACATGACATATAAAAAATACAAGAGCAAGTGCACCAAATTTCTCTCTCGCAAAGAATAACAAAAAATGAAATGAAAGTTTTGAAGAATGGTGTGGAAGCTAAGATGGATGGTTTCAAGAAAGGCGTGGAAGCTAAGATGGATGGTTTGAATAATGGCATGGATGCTAAGAGGGATGGCATGGAAGCTGGCATGGAAGCTAAGATGGGTGGCATGGAAGCTAAGATGGATGACATGAAAGCTAAGATCGATGAAAAAATGAAAGACAACATGGAAGACATGAAGAATGATCTAAAATCAGATATGGAAGGTATGATGACATGGTTAATACAATAAATGATTCCTAATGGCAGAAAGATAGTAGAGGAAACTTATGATGATAAAAAAAATAAATGCTAATCATGATTTCATAAACTCTAATGTTGGATTGAAGAACCGCCATATTCCAAAGATGGATATGAGGAAGTTTGATTGAAAGGATCTTGTAACATGGATACTACAGATGGAACAATATTTTGATCTCAATAATGTGCAAAACACACAAAAGGTACGCATTGCAACTTTACATTTAGAAAAAAATAAATTTGTATGGTATCGATGGCTTTGCTTCCGTAATAAAATTGTCACCTAGTCAATTTTTACAGAGGAAATGATAGCACAGATACAAATATTAGCATGTTATTTATCCAATTGATAAATCTCAAACAAAAGGGTTAAGTGGCGGAGAAAATTGAGGACTTCCAAAAATTGAATATAAGGGTAACTGATATTCCATAGGAACACATGATTGATGTATTCATAGGGACTTTAAAGGATAACATCCAACATGAAGTTCAAGTTTGGGAACATGATTCATTGGAGAAGGAATTCAAGTTGGCAAGAAAAATTGAATGTAAAATTATGGTGACAAGGATGCCTACCACTCACATCTATAAAGATGGAAGTGTTGCTTCTGCTAGACTTCTACAACCTACAAGGTTGACACCACAACAATTGGAAGAAAAAAGAGCAAAAGGGCTTTGCTACAATTGTGATAGAAAATACACTAAAGGTCATAAGTGTGTTGAGAAGAAATTATTTTACATAGATTGTGAAGAGGAGGAAGAAAATGAACAAGAAACTTCAAAAGCAGAGGATATACACCAAGAACCAACCCTAGAAGAAGAAGAAATGAGTCCGAACATATCGTGTAATGCATTGGTAGGAATTACCACTCCTCAAATTTTCAAGGTATAAGGACATATCAAGAAGAAGAGGGTAATAGTGTTGATTGATTCAGGTAGTATCCATAATTTTATTCATTGTAAGGTAGCCAAGGAATTGAATTGTTTCCTATACCCAACACCAGAATGTCAAGTGATGGTTGCAAATGGAGGAACTATAAATTGCTATGGAAAATGCCATAATATCAAGCTAACGATGGGAGAGTATGTAGTGAATAGTCCAATTCTTTCCATTCCAATGGGAGGTGTTGATGTTGTACTAGGAGTACAATGGTTACAATATTTGGGACGATAGATTTTAATTTTCAAGAAGTTTTCTTGAAGTTTTTTTCGAAAGGAAAGGAAATTGAATTACGGGGTATCGCAGGGAAGCCAGGAAAGATAATAAGCTCTAATGTCATGACAAAGATTCTGAAGAAAGAACAATGAGGCATAATTGCACAATTATGCTCACTAGAAGTTCCACATAAAAATCATCTATTTCTCCAGATCTCCAAAAAGTCTTGGACAACCATTCCAAGGTTTTTGAAACTCCCAAAGGACTCCCATCTCTTCGTGATCATGATCATGCTATTAATTTGATTCCGAGAAGTGATCCTCCAAACATTAGGCCTTATAGATATCCTTATGTCCAAAAGAGCGAAATTGAACATATGATTGCAGAAATGTTAGAGGCTGGTATAATTCAACCTAGTCAAACTTCTTTCTCTGCTCCAGTAGTATTGGTGCACAAGAAGGATGGATCATGGTGCATGTGTCTGGATTATAGGGAGCTCAGTAAGCTCACTATTAAAGATAAATTTCCCATTCTAGTGATTGATGAATTATTGGATGAATTTCATGGAGAAATTTATTTTACCAAGTTGGATCTTCGTTCAGGATATAATCAAATTAGAATGAAGACTGGAGATATTTCGAAAACAACATTTCAAACTCATTAGGGTCATTATGAATTTTTAGTCATGCCTTTTGGCCTTACCAATGCACCTTCTACATTTCAAGGGTTGATGAATTCCATTTTCAAACCCTTCCTTAGAAAATTTGTGCTAGTATTTTTTGATGACATAGAAAATATGTTTTAAACTCAAATATTTTGCTAACTATTATCCTCAAGGAAATGGTTTAGCAGAATCAACAAAAAAACCTTATTAGAATAATTAAACGAAATATTGACCATAACCAAAGAAATTGGCACAAATCATTAACATTTTCTCTTTGGGTAGATCGAATAACTCAAAAGACCTCCATTGGAACTTCTCCATTTAATCTTGTTTATGGGAAATAAGTTGTTCTTCCCACCAATGTAGTTATTCCTTCTCTTGCCTTGGTCCAATTTATTGATGAATCACCTTCTTCTTGTTTGCAAGTAAGACAATTTCAAATCCTTAAACTTGAAGAAGAAAGAGAAAAAACTAAAGTTACTCATGAACATCATCAATAGTTAGTTAAAGCTTCATTTGATACAACTTCTGTCACTCCAAAAACATTTCAAATTGGTGATCTGGTACTGAAATGGGATAAGACATGAGAGGAAAAAAGTAAATATACCAAATTCTGAACACTGTGGCTAGGACCATTTCAAATCATAGAATAAATAGGCCCATCAACGTTTTTATTGCAAGATCTATCAGGAAAAAGAGATTCTTTGCCTATTAATGGGCATATTTTAAAGAAATATTTTTCATAGGAGGTAACCGCTTTTATCCCCTGTATATTAATATTTTTTTTTTTCTTAGGAAAATAAAAGTTGAATGGTATTACTTTTGGCTTTTCAAATAAACATCTCAGAAAATATTTTTTGATTTATTGCTTCTAGAAATAAGAATTGTTAAGGAAACAGTTGAAATATTCGAATATCAAATAGATTTTATTTTGCTGAAAAATGTAATTTCACTGAAGTTATTTATTCTTTGATAAACTCTCATTTTTATAAAATATGGTTACTCTATTATCAGTCAAGAAAATAATATTTAACATAGTAAAGACACTTTTACAGATAAGCAAACTTAAACTCTAAAAATTATCATCCAGAATCCTCAAAAGGACCAATGATTCACCCCATCCGGATGAATTTTCAATTTTTATAAAGTAATTCAAAAAATAATATTTAACATAGTAAAGACACTTTTACAGATAAGAAAACTTAAACTCTAAAAATTATCATCCAGAATCCTCGAAAGGACCAATGATTAACCCCATCCGGAAAAATTTTCAATTTTCATAAAGTAATTCAACAATATACTAAAGCTTAGAATATAATAAGTCTCATCAAGAGCTTGTTTACCATGTTCATAGGAAAATAGTTAAACTGACATTAACAATAATGCCTACCAAAACAGGGTAATGAATTTAGATTATATAAAAGGCCAAGGGGTCTCATCAAGAGCCAGCTTGATTAGTTTAGTTAAAACCAATGAATGGAATTGTCAATATTTGGTTACCATGCCAAGATAATGGCTTTTAAGTGATAAAAAATACATAGAAAATATCCACAAAAAATAAAACAAGTTCCAAAAAAAGATAATAAATTGAACTTATTTTTGGAATATTGTAAGAGTAACTGGATGGGACAATGAATAATTGTTGTGTAAAAGGTAACCTTGCCAAAAGATTAAATTGCATACTAGATCAGAGGCTCTACCTGTGATAAAAGAGTATATATTTATAAATCTAATCTGAATGAGCCACCTGATTCATCTTTTTGAACTTAGTAATTACTGATATAGATATTCATATTTTCATTTTTAAAGAGTAAATCTTATGAATTATGATCAAGTGAGATTTTATTTCTTAGTGAGATATTATTTGTATTGAAATTAATTCCTGCAACTATTTTTATTTTGAAAAGTTTTAGAAATTTTAAAAAACCAATCATAGATAACCAGTTCTCCCAGGTGAATCATGAATTGTTGTACTATAAAACAATCCCCATTTATTTTAATATAAATGGGGACCCTTTAAAAAAATAAATAGAAATTATAAGCTTTATTTCATTTCAGCTTAAGCCTTAAAACTTTAGGAATAAAGGCTTTCTCCTTTCCACTTTGATTTCAAAGCGCTTACCGTAAATCGCATAACTTACAAGCCAATTAGGTTAAAAGACATATAATATTTGCGAATTGCGATATGTGATTCAAAATTTTGGGAATTAAATAAAATCCCCATTGAAAAATCTTAAAAATCCCTTTAAAAGAGAAATCACATCGCACCTTTTTAAAAGAACAAATTTATAACATTTCAGAAAAGTTGCGATGAGTCGGACCCGACAAAACAATAAAAGAACAATTAAAAGTATCCAAAATTATGATAAAGCGCAACAACATGAGTCTTTAGCGCATATCACGTTTCACGACGAGAAACCAAATGAAAAGTTTTATACACTGCAATAAGTTGCAATGTTCGATTTGCGCAGATCACATTTCGCAAGATTCATCGGAGGCGAAAACATAACTATTGGTATTTGTTAAAAGTTGCAATGTGCAATATAAACACTTAGTATTCAAGTGTGTGAAATGATTCGTATTTAATCAATCCATTATAAGATCTAATGACTTATATTTTTAGATTATACATATTGCGTAAGGTGTGTAAGATATTTGATAGAAAGAGTTATGGATTATTAATGACATTTAATGGGTGCAAGGTTCAAAATATTGACATCTACTTGAAGCGTGTTTTAAATTTAGAGCGCTAGATTTTGATTATGATGTTTTAACTCTATTCTATATCCTTCTCTCTATTCATCTAAGATCTGAATTTACTTGTTTCACCTGAATTCAGGAAACCACCTAATGAAGTAAGAATAACTGGAATGACAAAGAAAGGCAAGACAATTTCCCGAACATCCGCTGTAGAAGACATAGACATGTCTCCATTCTTCTGAGACACAACGTGCAACAAGGATTGTGGGATTTATTCATGGGATGCAATCTATGTTAGGTCCCCATATTACTAGTGTAGTCCATTATTTTTATTAGTGTAGCCCCCTTATTGTTAGTATTGTGCCCCTATAACCCCCATATTGATATTATTGTTCCCTTACATTATTATTGTTAGCTCGGCTAGGATTATATTGTGATCCCTTGGACCCCTATATATAGAAGGAGGTTTTGTCATTTGTATCATAAAATAAATTTTCATTTATGTAATGTATTGGAGGTTTCCCCCTCGAAGTGGCTAATTTATAAGGTGTTGATCTCTCTTCTCTTCTATATTTGGAGTTGGTTTCATAACATTTGGTATCAGAGCTTTGGATTCCAGGGTTTCGCTACTCCAAACAGGTCATTGTGGAATTTCACTATAACGTTTTTTCTACGAAGGTTCAGAAGCTGAAATTGTTAGAGAGTGAAGAAGAAATCCCGAGGAACGTCTTGGAAAATTTTCAGAGCTATATTCGGAAAGTTTTTAGAGATATGACCAGTGGAAGTTAGTGTTGTTTCAGGCTTCCGAATTTCATCTCAAAGAGGTGAACCTGGAAAAATCGTCATAAATCTCACTCTGAGCATCGAATTGGAATTTTGTAAAAAGTGGTCGCAAGTGCATGGACTATAGTTTCCTTTGTATCAATTTCAGAGCTGAAGGAGGAAACATTGACACGTTTCAAGCCATACAAATTCGCTCTACTGAACCAGTCCATAATTAGGTCATTGTGGGATATTGGGCATAACTTTGTCTTGAAGAATCCAAATCAGGTGAGACCTGTGAAAATTTAAAGAAGCTTTAGAGGGATATAATAGGGCCAAATTTCAGATATTGAAGATCCTAAATCACAGAGATAATTTAGTTTCAATATCGAGCTCCTCAAAATCAATAAAAATGTGTGTATTTTTTTTCTTCGAATTGCATACGTCTTGTGTGAAAAATTATGTTGAATTGATTCCAAGGGCATATTGTAGAATGGATATCAGTATTCGTCTATAAAATTCCTCCTAAAAAGAATTAAACACCCATTAAGCCTTTAGAAGGCCCTACTATGACTCATGAAGATGAAGAATTGCAACATGACATATCAAAATTACAAGAGCAAGTGCACCAAATTTTGCTCTCGCAAAGAGCAACAAAAAATGAAATGGAAGCTTTGCAGAAAGGTGTGGAAGCTAAGATGGATGGAATGGAAGCTGGCATGGAAGCTAAGATGGATGACATGAATGACAACATGGAAAACATGAATAATGATCTAAATTCACACATGGAAGGTTTGACAAAGTTGATACAAGAAATGTTTCCTAATGCTGAAAATATAGTAGAGGAAACTCATGATGAGAACAAAATAAAAGTTAATTGTGATTTCATAAACTCTAATTTTGGATGGAAGAACCAACATATTCCAAAGATGGATATGAGTAAGTTTGATGGCAAGGATCCTGTAACATGTATACTACATATGGAGCAATATTTTGATCTCAATAATGTGCAAAGCACACAAAAGGCACGCATTGCAACTTTACATTTAGAACAAAATACATTTGTATGGTATCGATGGCTTTGCTCCCGTAATTTTTTTTTCACTTGGTCAATTTTAACAGAGGAAATGATAGCACATTATGAGGATACAAAGAGAAACACCTTCTTTAGGAAATTGAAAAATCTCAAACAAAAGGGTTCAGTGGTAGAGCACATTGAGGACTTCCAAAAATTGAATATGAGGGTAACTGATATTCCAGAGGAACATGGGATTGATGTCTTCATAGGGACTTTAAAGGATAACATCCAACATGAAGTTCGCATTTGGGAACTTGATTCATTAGAGAAGGCATTCAGGTTGGCAAGATAAATTGAATGTAAAATTATGGTGACAAGGGAACCTACCACTCACATCTATAAAGATGGAAGTATTGCTATTCCTAGACTTCCACAACCTACAAGGTTGACACCACAACAATTGGAAGAAAAAATACCAAGAGGGCTTTGCTACAGTTGTGATAGAAAATACTCTAAAGGTCATAAGTGTGCTGAGAAGAAACATTTTTACATAGATTGTGAATAGGAGGAAGAAAATGAACAAGAAAATTCAAAAGAAGAGGATATACACCAGGAACCAACCGTAGAAGAAGAAGAAATGAGTCTGACCATATCATGTAATGCATTGGCAGGAATTACCACTCCTCAAACTCTCAAGATAGAAGGACATATCATGAAGAAAAAGGTAATAGTGTTGATTGATTTAGGTAGCACCCATAATTTTATTCATTTTAAGGTAGCCAAGGAATTGAATTGTTTCCTATACCCAACACCAGAATGTCAAGTCATGGTTGCAAATGGAGGAACTATAAGTTGCTCTATAAAATTCCATAATATCAAGCTAACCATGGGGGAATATGTATTGAATATTCCAATTCTTTCCATTCCAATGGGAGGTGTTGATGTTGTACTAGGAGTACAATGGTTATAATATTTGGGGACAATAGCTTTTAATTTTCAATCAATTTTCTTGTATTTTTTTTCGGAAGGAAAGGAAATTGAATTACAGGGTATTGCAGGGAGGCCAAGAAATATAATAAGCTCTAATGTCATGACAAAGCTTTTGAAGAAAGAACAATGAGGTGTAATTTCACAATTATGCTCACTAGAAGTTGCAGCATCAAAATCATCTATTTCTCTAGATCTCCAAAAAGTCTTGGACAATCATTCCGAGGTGTTTGATACTCCCAAAGGATTCACACCTATTCATGATCATCATCATGCTATTCATTTGATTCCAGGAAGTGTTCCTCCAAACATCAGGCCTTACAGATATCCTTATGTCCAAAAGAGCGAAATTGAACGTATGATTGCAGAAATGTTAGAAGATGGTATAATTCAACCTAGTCAAATTTCTTTCTTTGCTCCAGTAGTATTGGTACACAAGAAGGATGGATCATGGCGCATGTGTATAGATTATAGGGAGGTCAATAAGCTCACTATTAAAGAAAAATTTCCCATTCCTTTGATTGATGAATTATTGGATGAATTACATGCGCTATTTATTTTACCAAGTTGGATCTTTGTTAAGGATATCATAAAATTAGAATGAATACTGAAGATATTCCGAAAATAGCATTTCGAACTCATGAGGGTCATTATGAATTTTTTGTCATGCCTTTTGGCCTTACCAATGCACCTTCTAAATTTCAACGGTTGAGGAATTCCATTTTCAAACACTTCCTTAGAAAATTTGTGCTAGTATTTTTTGATGACATACTAATCTACAACAGGTCTTGGAAGGATCATGTTCAACATGTTGACAGGGTGCTCAAATTATTGGAGGAGAAAAAACTATATGCAAAAACATCCAAACGTTTCTTTGGAGTAAAAGAGGTGGAATATCTGGGTCATATTGTATCTCATGAGGGTGTTAAGGTATACCTAACAAAATTAAAGCCATTAAGGAATGGAAAGTCCCCAAAACCATAAAGAAGTTTCAAGGATTTCTTGGGTTAATAGGGTATTATCACAAGTTTTTTAAGAATTATGGGAGAATAGCAGCACCTCTAACAACATTATTAAAGAAAGATGCATTTTCATGGACTCCTGAAGCAACTAAGGCCTTTGAACATCTTAAAGAGGAAATGTGCCTAGCACCAGTCTTAGCTATGCCAGACTTCACAAAAAACCTTTATTGTGGAATGTGATGCCTCAGGAAGTGGAATTGTTTCCATTTTAATGCAAGAAGGAAGACCCATTGCTTTTGAAAGTCATCCAATCAAAGGAAATTATTTACAGAAAGCTATTTATGAGAATGAAATGTTGGTAATACTACATGCACTAAAGAAATGGCGACCTTACCTAATGGCTAGACAATTCAAGGTAAAAACTGATCATGATAGAATTAAACACTTTTTGGAACAAAGACTATCTTCAGAAGAGCAATGAAAATGGGTCACAAAGATGTTGGGTTATGACTTTGAAATCATCTACAAAAAAGGGAAGCTAAATGTTGTTGTAGATGCACTCTCAAGAAAGGATGAAGAGGTGGAAGCATTGCTTTGTGCCATTTCTATTATCCAACCAGATTGGATAACCGAAGCAAGGGATGAATGGAAGAAGGTCAAAGAAGTGTGGATACTCATTCAAATGTTGCAGCAAGATCCTAGTACATATGATACATTTAGTTGGAAAAATTATTCCTTATGGTACAAAGATCACTTATATATTTACAAGACTTCCCAACTAAAACAAAAGATTCTTTTAGATTTGCACAATTCTCCTTTAGGAGGACATTTGAGATTTTTAAAAACTTACAAAAGGGTGAAGAAAGAATTTTTTTGGGATGGCATTAAATCTCATATTCAAAAGTTTGTGGCGGAATGTTTGGTTTGCCAGCAAAATAAAGTTGAGATAATTAAGACCCCGGGTCTTCTACAAACTTTATCCATTCCAAGTCAACGTTGGGAGGATATTTCAATGGATTTTATCACAGGTTTACCTAAGTCCGAAGGAAAGAGTGTCATCATGGTGGTAGTTGATAGACTTACCAAGTATGCATACTTTTGTGAATTATATCATCCATTTAAAGCAAGTATAGTTGCTACTGCATTTATGGAAACAATTCAAAAGATACATGGAAACCCAAAGATTATTGTAAGTGATAGAGATCCCATTTTAACTGGAAATTTTTGGACGGAATTATTTTCTTGTTCGGGTACTCAACTAGCTCATAGCTCATATTATCATCCTCAATCCGATGGTCAAACTGAGATAGTGAATAAATGTTTGGAATTATATATTCATTGTTTTGTATCTGATAAGAAAACACAATGGGTCAACTGGTTACCTCTCGTTGAATGGTGGTATAACACTTCCATACTGCAACAAAAATGACCCCATTTATGGCACTTTATGGATATCATCCACTGTCCATCACATCTTCTTTAAGAGAAAATTCCAAGGTTCAAGCAGTGGAAGATCACATCGAGCATCAACAAGAAGTTCTCCAACTCTTGAAGGATAACCTAAATTTGGCAAAAAATCGAATGAAACAATAGGCAGATCAACATGACAACGAGAGAAGTTTTGATGTAGGAGACAAGGTATTCTTACGGCTACAACCATAAAAACAAATGTCCCTCAAGCAAGCTAATAAGGATAATAAATTATCGCCAAATTACTATGGTCCTTACAAGGTGTTCCAAAATATTGGTACTATGGCATACAAATTGGAGCTTCCTGCTTCTTCGCGAGTGCACCTAGTTTTCCACATCTCATGCTTAAAGAAAGTTATAGGGGACAAAATTCTAGTTCAAACAATATTTCCAAAGCTTGATGAGGAAGGAAAAATCATATTGGAACCTGAAGCAGTCATGGAAACAAGAACTCGACAACTACGAAATTAATCAATTTCAGAGTATCTCATCAAATGGAAGAACATACCCACTGAAGATTCTACATGGGAGGATCAAAATTTTATACAGAAGCATCCAGAGCTACTCCAGCGTTGAGGAAAACACTTTTTTGAAGGAGAGGGGCATGTTAGGTCCCTATATTACTAGTATAGTCCCTTATTGTTGTTAGTGTAACTCCCTTATTGTTATTGTTGTACCCCTGTAACCCCAATATTTTTATTATTGTTCCCTTACATTATTATTATTAGTTTGGATAGGATTACATTGTGATCCCATGGACTCCTATATATAGAATGAGGTTTTTTCATTTGTATCATGCAAGAATTGTTCATTTATGTAATGTATTGGAGGTTTCTGCCTTGAAGTGGCTGATTTCTAAAGCGTTGATCTCTCTTTTCTTCTATTTTTGGAGCTGGTTTCATAACAAATTGTGTGCTTGGTAAAGGAAAGCATGTAATTCCCGGTTTGGCATGGTTGAAACCGACTGCAATAACTAGTAGCATCAGCAAAAAGAACTGGAACATGTAGTAGTACGTTGGTAAAGCACTTTAGGAGCAGGGCCATTGTAGGAAATTGGTACCCAATAATATCCATTGATTACCATGAGCATGCTATGACCGGTATGGTGGTTTTGAGGTAGGTATATGCCTTTTTTGTTTAAAATTCTGATGTAAGGAATCCTTGCAAAGGGATGGATTACCCGGGATAGGGATGTAGGGGAACTTGGAAGGTGAGTGACTGTATGGAAGGGGTGACTGTATTGCTCAAGGGAATGTGTATTAGAGAAGGGAAGGTTGGGGATTGATTTGTTTTAGTTATTATCATTGGTAGATGGAATCAGATGCACATTGGGAGTGTTCCATGGAACAATGAGCTAGTAAATGTTCACTAAGAGGACAAATGGCACAAGATTGTAGCGTTGGGAATTGGATGCAACCTTGGATGTAATAGTGGATTCTAGACATCCTAGGAAGGAAAAGAATCCTGGTACTACTTTGAGGGTGGAGGCGTGAGCCTCTGGATTTCCTTATTATAGATGCAGTCATTGTATCCTTTTATTTGTTGGTTGAGAAAATGTTCATATGTGTATATTATTGTAAATATTGTATCGAGTTGGATTTATAAAGCTCCACATATAGCATGGTTGTAAATATGAATGTCATTGTAAATAATTCAAAGAGATGTGTTATAAAGCTCCATAGGAAGTATGTTTTATTTTAAGCGGTTTTATAGTTTTTAGGTGTCATTGAACACCTAGGACAATGTTCCCCCAAGGGGCAGGGTTTTGTAATAGCCCTAGTGAAAATTCCATGTAATAAAAGTTGATGAAGGAAAAATAGTAACCATGGTTGATAGGACACTTATTCCAAGCTTAATGTTGGGTAAAACATCCCAGTCGATGTTCATTTCGGTTATTATGGTTAAAGGAAATTGACAAAGGAAATGGCTAAGGCTTTGGAAAGGAAAGAGGCATTATTTGACATTTATTTATGAAAATAATAGAAAATACAAGAAAAGGAAGGTGAAAGGTAATAGGTTGCATGTGAGGAGGAAAATCAAGGGAAATAATGGAAAATGAAGAAAATGAAGGCCTCATTAATAAAAAGGCTTCTGAGGATCAATTGGAAAGCTCTTTCTCAAACCTTTTTTCAGTTTAGTTTTGGAGCTCTCTCATTATTCTCTATATCTCTCTCACTCTTGGAAACTTAGAGGTTTCTTGGAGCACTTTTTTTGGGTGTGTGTTATATTCTTTCGACGACTAGATGCATGCGCTAGAGGGGGGTGACCAACCCCCCCTTCGCTTGTGGCAGGCGTAGCCCCCCCTGTTGAGGGGTTTGTAGGGGGGCGATAGCCCCCCTACTCAGGGTCCGGGGCAACACCCTGGGAATTTTTTTTTGGACCCTATATTAGGTGGGCATACCTACTTACGGTTTTGTGCATGGGTTTTGCACATTGATTTTGGAATGATGGTTTTTTGTCTATGGTATCTTGTAGATCCGGTCAAGGGAACTACTGTTATGTTCTAATCTAGGGTTAATGGATCGGGGTTTATGAATTCTTCGACATGTATATATATGTATTGTAAAATTGAAAGGAATATAATTAAAAATAAAGCTTGTAGTCCCGATTTTGGGATCCAAGGGAAAATCTCTATGTATATATATTTTATGTTTTATGCTATCCCTATTGTTTATTTTCTGTTTTAAGAGTTCATTTGTAGACAATTTTTATATAGGTTCAAAACCTACAACTTTGACATTGGATCAAGAAAGGGAAAGAAGGCAAGAGGAAGGAAGGACTGGGCAAGGAAGAGCATGATCAAGCAACTACAACAAGATTATTTGCAGGTATTGGTTTGCATGTGTGATTTCCTTTCTAGATTTGGAATGCATGGTATTACATGTGGTTATTTTCTATCATGGCATGGGTTTTTATAGGTGTAATAGTGTTTTTAGCCTAGCCTTGCCATTTCTGGATAACCATGGTCTAATGGGGTTCTTATGTTTTGGTTGAGATGGATTCAAAGATGAGTGAGATGGATATATGAATGAGAGAAGACATGGCCTAGTAACCCATGAACCAGAATTTGGGTTGTGGTAAAGTTGAATTTTGTGTTAGCTCTCCATCAGGCCTAGGAATATTAGAATGGGATATATAGTAAACCCTAGAGAGTGGATTCTTAGTTTAGGGCCTAGTGATTTGGTGTGGATTGCGGAAAATCCTGAGAGACTAGGAGACAAGAAAATTCCTCATGCTGTAGGTGGAAAAATCCAATGGCATCCATATTTTTTTTTTGGCTAGTGATTTGGTGGTGATCATGGTAAAGCTTGTTATTACATGTTTATTGTTTTGGCCTAGTGATCTAGGGTGGATTGTGGGAAAGTTTGGTTTCTATTGATGAGGGTAAGGTATAATAGCCTCGAGATGCCCTGGTTGTTTCTTTTGGTTTAAGTCCCACATTAATTCTTGGAATATGGCATGAGGGTTATTGGTTGAAGAGAGATTTGGTTGAGCCATTCTATGGTTGGCTGGAACGTGGTCGCCCCATCCTGAGTTGGATTTGCATTCATTAATAAGAGGTTCTCTCCTTGACATATTATGTGTAAATGTACTGGTTTATATGTGGATTATATGGCTGATGTATCCTTGATATTTCTATTGTTATTATGTTGTTTATAAGTGTAATATTCCCAAATGGGAAAATTCAGCAATACATGCAAGAAAAATTCATTTTTTAGAAATATAAGTATAAAAATAAAAATGCAGCCCATGGATCCATTATATCTAACATTATTACACTTATATCTAAGAGGAGATAAAAAACAAATGAATTTTGACTAGTTAAACATGCCTCCCATGCTCAAAACAACCCAAAAACACTAAATAAGCCCAAGATTTACTGCAACACAAATTACTGCAAAAAGTGAAAACACAATTTATGGAGAGTTTATGCTCAAAAATATAGAGAAAAATTGGATCTGCTATTATATTAATCAATGAGGCATAAAACAAGAGATCTATTCTCTTTTACATAGATCCAAGATGACCTGGGAAGGGTTTCTTGACATAAATGATGTACATGAAATTTCCTGCTGCAGATCTATGGCTGAATCACACTGCATGGATGAAGAACTGCATAAATATGGCTGATCATACAAAGAAATGGTAGTAGATTCTCCTACTAGCTTTCCAGGAAGTAGAATGAACCTTCTTCAGGGAAACTAGCTCAAAATACAAGGGATTAAGTCCTTCCACTGCAATACCTTAAGAAATAATGTAGTTTCTGAAAGGGAATGCTCTGTTGCTAAAGGTAAATGATTTTCCTAACACTAGGTAGTGGAAAATGTAGCACAAAATGCTCTCCTCAGATTTCTTAAACAAGATCTCCAAGCAAGAGTGGGGAATTCCCGCATGAGAAAGCCCTTGCACTAAATAGTGCAGCAAACTTAGCTAAACAACCAAAGGATGAAACAAGTCTAAATAGACCACATACAAAATATAATATTCAGTCATGCTCCATATGGTTGCCATCCCCACCATTATATAGTTGATGAGCTTCCTCACCAAGGGTCCCACCCAATTATGAGGTTGCTTCTATGCAAAGGCTCCTCCACCAAAATTATGTTGTCTCCATTAGTATTCCTCATATTTTTACAACGTTGTTTGATTTAGTCAACCTTGACTGGATCTTCATGCATTGTCTCTTTTCACACTCAAGGTGTCTTCAATTTGACTAGCTAGATTGATCTTCATTCACATTAAGATGTCTTTATTTAGGATCCACTCCTTATATAATAATGTTGTTGACTTGGTCAAACTTGACTTTGTCCACACATTTTAGACCCTATTCACACATGTGGATTCTTGATCTGGTTATTAACATGATCCCTTTTCACATTATGAGGGATTTTCTTCCTACTTAAGCAACTTACGAGCCTCCTTGTCCATTTATTCATCTAACTAGATTTTAAAGGTAAAATGAATATTCCTATTAGCTGCATGCTAACTTAGGAATATTACAGTCTTCCCCTGCCAAAGGTTTCTTGTCCTCAAGCAATTGCAAGGGTGCTGAAAAATTTCCCCTCCTCCTCTTGTGGCCTCCTTATCCAACAGTCTCCACCATTGCTTCAGATTTTCTGCAATAATTTTGTCTCCCAATGGTTCCTCCCAAGTGTGCAAGTTGGCCTTTGGTGGATAAACCAAATGGCTCTCATCATGAAAGAAATGAAGGTCTATATGGAAACCTTCTTGCTGATCAATAGCCTCCTCAGGATAGAAGTGATGACAATCATGGGGAATTTCATCATCAATGAAGGACTCCCACGTCCATGCTATCATCCAAATGAAATGAATCACCTCCCAGCTTGGTAATTCATAGAAAATATCCTCCCAATTTCTCATGAGAGGCATGTCCCAAGTGCTCCAATCAATCGTATGGTCCACCACATAAAGAAACAGGTGATCTAATATAGTGGCCATATAGTTTCCCATGCTCCCCTTGGAACATGTAGTGCAAAAAATGTGGGAAATTTCTTTCCCCAAGGACACATCCAACCAATGTGTCTCTCCTCCAACCATGTCCTCAACAAAGATAAGAACATTTTCAGCATATGGGATCATAATTAGAGTCATGCTAGCTTCCATATGTAATAAAGGAGAAGGACAATGGTCCCTCATGTGCAACCAACGCAATTTTAGTCCTAACTGCCATAGAATATGATATGACAAGTGTTTTTCCCAACACTTGTTTGCTGCTCCATCATTCTTGCATACTTGGAGAAGGCGTATGATGGTTGGTGCTAATGAATCACACCATGAAGAGTACATCATCTCTCCAAGATCTTCCAAGGAATAACCAACGTCACCATTGTTCATGGCCCAAAGTGGCCTATGAGGCCCATAAGAAAAAGTGCCCTCTCTTGGAGCAAAACCCTGCACATGAGTGTTAAGAAAATACAAGCATATAGTAGATACATTATGATCTTCAGAAATACAAGTTTCACCATATACTTGATTCAAATCAGTGAGGTAACTCATGTTTGAGCTACTTCTTACACTCAATGAATAAGGAGGTGACAATGATAACTCTTCCCAAGAGCTATTATCCTCCTCAACCAAAAAATAATCTATGCACTTCCTCATATGAGAGTGCATCTCCTCTTTGAAATATTCCCACATGAATCCCTCCAAGATAGTATGGTATGTCTTAATGAGGCTAGTGGGTTTAGAAAGAAAGATCTCATAGGCTGCATTAAGTAGTTTATCCTTGAGCTTGGAGTCTCCTGTCAAGTAAATTTGATTATGAGAATAAATGACTCCATCAACTACTTTATACCTCCCATCCATCACTTGCCTATCAAGAACCTTACATGTGAAGAGGTCCTTGGAATATTCCATCAAAAGTTGGGACTCCCAATAAGGATCTAGGCTCCCCAACAATGACAGCGCTGTAGAAATTTGAAATGCAGCCCCTGTCATGACATGGCTCTTCTCTTTGTCATACTTGATGCCAAAGTCACATGTTGGAGTATTATCAACTTTCTTTTGCTGCCTCTCTTGCAACTGATCTTTCTCAAGACAAGATTGAAGTTCATGGAAGTCAACCTCATTTTGAAAAGTTCCTCTCTTCCAAAACTTCCATAGCTTTGCCCATGAATACAATAGTGGTAACATCCTCTTGTCATATTCAGAAATCTTCATTGTATATGGAAGCATATTTTGCTACTCCAAGGCTATGGAGTGGCCTTTTGACACCATGCTTATGTCAAAACAGATTTCTGAATTCTTTTTTTCCAGCGCAAATAGATGAGTGGAAGATAGCAAAGTCAATTTCAGAAAATTGCTCAGCTCTCCTTGGAATCCATCAATAGTTCTCAGCACTGTGGTAGCTCCCCTCAAGGCTCCTTCCTTAGCCAAATATGTCACTGCTACACATAGTTGAGAGAACACTTTAGTTTTCCTCCAATCAGCAGGTCTCCCTGGTGGAATGCCTCCATGCAAAGAGACATCAAGGCATAGAGTAGGATGTGTATGTGTATGTGTGTGGACAAATTTTTCCTTGCGTTCCTTGCATGGATCCTCTTGCCTCCTTTGTGTATCAAACTTCTGAAATAAAGAGGGGTGTATTCTCCTCATCATGTGATACTTGCCCTCCCCTTTATCTTCTTCTATCTTCAAAGATCTCACCATTTTGTTAATGATGGTACATCTTTACGCATGTTATTTCTTGAGAAACAATTCCCTACTCTGTAAAGGAATCCGTGCTCAAAACATTAAAGATTATGTCACAAACAAAAGTAATATGTCTCTGTTTTATGAACCTTCAAACATTAATAATATAAACTTCAAATTTTAAACCCATACAATATTCTGCAATGCCATATTCTCCTTATGCTGAAATGAGTGGACAGAAGAAACAAGAAAGGAAGGATTTCAATTTGATATGCTGCTTGAAACAGAATCTATCAGTGTAAAATCCTGAAGAAATGAGTAATAAAAACGTTAAAATAGAGGAGCACCCATTAAGGTTTATTTAACTCTTAAATACACATGTATCTAGAGACCCGCAGCTCAAGTTACTCTATTTTATTCACAGACATGGGAAACATAATGAAAACTGAGAAACTATTCAGCATAAATAGAATGAAGGAAACTTGCAAAATTTTTTATTGATTCAGTGTTCTCCAGTACAAAATTTAGCTTCAAGGTTCAAAACTCGGAACCTTCCTTTTCCTTGCAATTGTCTTTAAATACAGTAACACATAACAGTTTCCAGTAATGAAACTGGTTTATCTATTCTAACTAACTGTTATAGAGGTACATGCCTCGAAAAAGTCTTATTACATTTGCATAATCCTGAGAAATGACATAATGAGAATTTTTATAACTTCTAATCTAAAGGAACAACTGGTCCTGAAGTAGCTGCGGAATCAACAGCTACTTTTGATTTATCTGTTGGGATCTTTTTTGTTGTGTCAATGGAGAAGATTTTGCATTTTTTCCAAAGTTCACTTTGAGTTGTAGGAGCATTCCTGTAGCTGAGGTATTCCAATCTAAATGAAACTGCCTGATTGTGAGTGAGCCTTTCTGTGAAGAGTGCCTTTACCATCCATAGCAAATTGAAGTGCCTCTGTAAAAAGTTAAACACTGTCTCTCCCTTTAAAACTTGTGTCTTTTCATGTCTGCTATCTGTTCTGCTCTTTGCCAGTGTTAATGCATCTTCATAAAACTTCCATGTCAAAATATTTCCCTTTTCTGTCCAGCATGACAGGGTATCGTGAATGTCCTTTTCACTATCCATGAGAGAACTGAAGCTTGATGAACCAGACAGAGAAGCTCGTTTTGCCATGGCTGACAGGTAATGAAAACAATACAGGGGTATTGGGTAATGAAAATGTGGTGGGAGCACGACTCAAAGGGAAAAAGAACCACAACCAAACGAGAATGGGACAAAGAACAACTTAACATTTAAGAAAATCCATAATAAATGCCGAAATGACGTCACTACGGGGGGTCCGAGAGTACGGTGGAAAACTACGACCTATACCCCCCGTAATGAATCTCAGCCATTGATCACGGCTCGCCCAAGATTTTGACTAGTCAACTACGGGGGGTCCGATTTTGATAATTAACGAGCTATTTTTCCCACCTTAATAACTAATCCGGAACCACTCTCCCACAATCACTACTTCCGCTCGGGAAGTTGCTTGAACTTTAAGCTCAAAACAAAACATATACTTTAATAAAGTTTAATAATCATCGAGCTTTGAAACGCTTCTTTTTATGAGATAGTATAAAAAACCCTTATACTATAACATATGTTTTTCTGATTTTCTAATTTTTTTATTATTTTTGATACTCAAAATAAAAATTAAAAAAGGATATGCAGATATGATCCACAACATCTGGCTCCACCTGGGGATAGTGTTTTTGTCACGAAACACTAAGAATCTTGCAAATCAGTGCCTTCACTTCGGGCATGGAGTCACATATTGCTTGGTGGAAAATGTACAATGATCACACCGGATATATACAATGATGGTGAAACAGCTTCTTTAGTGCCAGAAGTAATGCTTTAGATATTTCCCATTCACAGGCATATCTAATACTTCTCCTTCAAGATTTTCCAGCATGAAAGTGTTATTTATCCTGACTTCATTGATTTTGAATGGACCATACCAAAAAGGATCAAATTTTCCGTGTTTCCCTTTGTCCTCCCTTCGGGTATCCCATCTCAATACCAGGTCTCCCTTCTGAAACATGATTTCTTTGGCCTTCCTGTCAAATATTGTCTTCATTTTCTGCTGATAAGCAAGCAAATTCTCCCGAACTTTATCTCTGTTTTCACTTAGTTCTATTACATTATTCATTCTCCTAATCATGGCATTAGGTTCTGCTTGAGCATCTTGAAGGAAGGAAATCACAGGCTTCACCAACTGGGTGGGAAAAAATGCCTGAGTACCATATACTAATTCGTAAGGTGACTTACCAGTGGATCTTCTAGCAGTCATCCTTGTTGCCCATAGCGCAAACACTAGCTTTGAATCCCAATTCTTTTGGTTTTCATTTATTGTCTTCTTTAGAATTCTTACCAATGTTTTGTTAGTAGATTCTACCAAGTCATTCCCCTGTGGATGATAAGCTATAGAATGAGACAATATCACATTGTAAGTCTGACAAAAATTAATAAACCTGAGTGAGCTGAAAACTTGGGCATTATCTGTCACAATCTTCACTGGGCATCCAAACCTGCTAAAGATATTCTCCTCTAGAAACTTCATAACAACCAAATCATTTGCCTTCCTGGTGGGGATTGCCTCCACCCACTTTGTAAAATAATCTGTAGTAGTAAGGATCCACTTAAATTGCCCACTGGATGGTGGATTGATTTCTCCAATGAAATCCAACCCCCATTGTCTAAAAGGTTCTTCAATAAAAACAGGGAGAAGAGGTAATGGAGCTAGCTTTTTCTTTTCTGCAAATACTTGGCATTTTTGACAACTTTTGACTGCTTTATAGAAATGAGCAAACACAGATGGCCAATAAAAACCTGATTTGAATATTTTGTGAGCAGTTACCTTCCAGCTGTAATGACCTCCACACAAGCATTCATGATATTCTTTGATTACTTCTGAAACTTCTTCCTCTGTCAAACATAACAACAACACACCAGCAGGGTCCTTCCAATATAATTTTTCTTCAATTATAACATAAGGCTGGGCCTTGAGTTTTAAAGCTCTGTATTTAGCTCTATTTATTGAAGGAGGAAAAGAAAGAAAGCACAAATAATGAATAATATCTTTGTACCAATCTGAGCAGAGAAATTTATACTTAATTTCTGTCTTTCACCGATTATCACCTGCTTCTCCATCAACTTTCTCTACAGGGGCCAACAAATTGATTCCCAATGCTTGGAAATTTGACTCTGTCAATAATTTGGCCAATCCCAATCCTTTCACCAGTTTGGTTGGTTTTACATCCAGGTCATATTCTTGGATTTTAGCAATCCATTTTCCCCTTTTACCTTCCACATCGCTCTGTACTAGGACATATTTTACAGCTGAATTGGGAATGCATGCTAAGATTTGAGAATGAAGGATATAAGTTCTGAATGCTTTCAATGCTTTCACCAGAGCGTATACTTGTTTCTCCAATATATTATATTTCAATTCTGCATCTCGGAGAACTTTGCTAAAATATGCTACAGGCTGTTCATTCTTTTCTTCATTTCTCTGTAATAACACAGCAGCAATTGTTGAAGGAGATGCAAATGAGAAAATTTGAAATGGCTTCAAATAATCTGGACTTATTAAGACCGGCACTTCCTTTAAAGCTTCTTTGATCCTTTGAAAATATTCCCTTGCTTCTTTGTCCCATTTCACCTCAGCATCCTTTTTCAACATATCTGTTATCTTCTTAACAATCTCAGCGTAATTGGGAACAAATCTTCTTAGAAAATTAATTTTTCCAAGAAATCTCTGAATATCCTTCTTACTACGAGGCAGTGGAATTGACTGTATTGCTTCAACCCTTGCTGGATCGATCTTCACACCCTGTTTGGAAACAATATGGCCAAGCAGTTTACCCTCCTCCAGAGAAAACAAAGATTTTTTAGGATTCAATGATAATCCAAACTTTCTACACTTCAGGAAGGCTTTCTGCAGATGCTGTAGATGTTCTTCATCAGAATTTGAAAAAATGGTGACATCATCCAGATAAATAACTACAAACTCATCTCCCACAAATGTGATATCCATCGCTCTTTGGAATGTGACCCCCGCATTCATCAGGCCAAATGGCATCCTGGCATACATGAATGTTCCCCAGGGCGTAGTAAAAGCAGTTTTCTTCTTATCTCCTTTCTCCACAGCAACCTGGTTATACCCTGAAAAACCATCGACCATTGATAATCTACCAGCTCCAGTCACTTTTTGTAAGACGAAATCCATTTTCGGCAAAGGGTAATTATCTTTTAATGAATCCCGATTCAAGTTCCTGAAATCTACACACAACCTTATCTCTCCATTTTTCTTTCGGACTGGTACAAGATTGGAAACCCAATCAGAATACCTGAGAGGAAAAATTATTTTAGCCTAAAGTAATTTCTTTATTTCTTTTTCAATCGGAGCCAACAATAAGGGATTGATTTGTCTAAGCTTCTGTTTATGCAGTTTTACTCCATCTTTCAGTGGGATTTTATGTTGTATGATACTCTTATCATACGTCTTCAGATCATCATAAGACCAAGAAAATACATCTTTAAATTGTTTGAACAGATCAATGTACCTTTCTCTATAGTCCTTCGGGACTCCCTTGAATAGCTTGATCATTTTAGGCTCCTGTTGAGTTCCTAAATTACAATCTTCCACATTCTCATCTTAGTTTTCCTTCTTCTGATTCACGGCCACGTCATTTGCATCAAACAGTATTTCGAGAGGCACCAAACCTCTTGGAAAAACATTGTCTTTCAACTGAATAATATCCTGACCACCAATCTTCTTTTTCAAAGTCTTACTAGCCAACTCATCTTCATCAGTCTCCAAATCCATCTGATGATCTTCAAAATCTTCAGTCATCAACAAAAACTGCTTAATCTGTTCATCATCCTCAAAGACCTGCCAATGTTTAACATTGTCAAGGATTGAAGGTCTATGTCTCATCTCGACTTCATATCTTAGTCTCGGATTAATCGGAGGCTTGAATGTACTGGCTGCAACTGCTAAGGAATCGTCCATTCTATTCTCTTCCCTTGGAACAAACTACAGGTTGAAAGCTTCAAAGTAATTTTCAATTAGATCCCAGACCTCATTCCGATATGCTTTTAACCTGGGATGTTTATTTTGACACAAATTCTTAATCTATCTTATAATTAATTCAGAATCCCCAAACACGGTCATAGATTGAATTCCCATTTGCTTAGCGGTCTGCAAACTAATTATTAATGCTTCATATTCTGCAACATTATTAGTGGACTCAAACTCCAGCTTGAAAGAAAAAGGCATAAGGTTACCTTCCGGAGAAACAAAAATAAAACTAGCTCCAGTGCCTTCTTTGGAAAACGCACCATCAAAATAACACTTCCAGGGTTTTCTTGAATGCAGCTCCTTATGTACTATTGTTGAAGGGAGTTTCCCTTGCGATTCTTCAACAAATTCTGCATCTTCATGCAGCATGAAACAAGAGAGGTCATCTTTCTCTTGGCCATAAATTGGTGAATTACCTGCATCTTTCTTAGTGGTAGTTTTTTGAAACCTAGTTTCTCTATACAACCTTCTTTCTTCCCCATTGAAGACAGGAATGATGGCATATGTGAAATCTAGCTTCAAAACTCCTCCTAGCTTTGCTCCCCATGATCTAGATAATAGCATACCAAACCTGGCTGGAATATCAGCCACTACCACGTCCATCATAATGCTCTTGGCTGGGATTTGAGCCAATGAAACGACCATATCCTTAATAAGACCCACACACTTTACCCTCTTCGAGTCAAAAGAATAAAGATCTCGATATGGCTTAGTGATTTGCAGATTCAACTCTTTCATCACACACAATGGAATCAGATTGTGGGATGCACCAGAATCTAGCATGCAGTTATGCAGAACAAAATCATGCAACAGAAGTGATATATAAAAAGGAGGGACAGATGAATCTACTTCTTTAACATGAGGACCAAATGTAACCACTGGTTTCTCTTCCTGCAAATTTACTATATCACCTACTTCCTTAGATTGAGATAAATTGATAAATTCGGAAATCTCCTTCTTATAGCTAGGTGTTTTCATTAACTCAAGAAGAGGTACTTGAATTTTCACTTTTTCCAACTCTTTCGACAAACTGAAAGTTTGGAATGATTTTGTCAACTTTTCAGGTTCCTTTTGATCTTTCTTGGAACTTGGATTTTGATTAGAAATAGTGACCACATTCTCCAAAATATTAGAATCTCTAACCTTTGTTTGAGAAGCTTCGGCTTGTTGCTTTTCCTTCTCTTTTTCTTCGTTCATGGGCTATTTCCCCTTATCTGATTTCTTGGTCTGGTCTTTCTGTAATGGAGTCGCCATTGGAGTAGGGGCTGCTTCTGATTCTTTTTCCTCATTATCTTGAGTCCTTAACCTCTTTTTTGACCTCAAATCGTACTTTTTATGCAATTCAGATTGCATGAAGTCTGTGAACTGTCTACAGTACTCATCCATCTCTTCTTGATTGAACGAGAGATCAGCTTCTTCATCTACCTCCATCCTTTCTTCCTCATCCTCTTCTTCTGTTTCATCATCTTCCATGTACACAGCAGAAATTCGAGCATCATCCTCTCTCTCATCATCATCATCTGCTGTGCGGGACGGGGCTGCTTCTATGTACAAAGGTGCTTGCACCTGATCTTGATCTTTCTTTTCTCTTTGTAGAATCTACAGGGGTTGTTTTTTGAATTGCGGATTAAAAACCCCTCTATTCTGTCTTGCAGGCTTACTATCTATTTCCAACTTCACCAATTTATTAGAGAGATTTTTAATGACCTTAGTCATATCGTCAATTCTCTGATCTTGAACTGAGGCTTCTTCTTTAGCCTTTCCTTTATCTTGAACTTTACCAGCAACGGACATATTAGCCTCAATCTCCAGAGCATCAGTTTGAATCTGCTTCAACGTAGGGGACTTTCTTTCCCTCAATGTGAAACTGAACTCTGGTTCAAATGCACCAGCAAAAATGACCCTAGCTCCAATAGGAGGAGGCTTCATCTCTGCAGGCAAACTATTATACAATTTTTTGAATCTTTTCACAAAATCACTCATATTTTCATCATATTTCTTCTTTATTGCATTAAACTCTGTCAAAGAATAGCCATGGTCCCTCTTTTCGCCCCACCTTTCGATGAAACGTCTTTCCAGGGCATCCCAATCATTAATGGAACCATTAGGCAATCCTTTGAACCATTTCCTTGCCTCTCCATTTAGTGACTGAACAAAGAGTCTCATTACAACATCTAAATGTTCAACATTCAAATTCTCAGCAAATGTGCAAAACAGAGGCAAGTGCTGTTCTGCAGTTATCTCATCTTCACCAGTAAATCTAGGGAGTAACTTGAGATACTCCTGAGGCATATCATGCAATGGTTGGGCTAGATTTAATGGCGCATATCTATTCATCAAGAAAGCAGGGGCTGCAGGAACTGCCATATTTACGCCTGGGTTAACTGCTCCTTGAGCGGGGGTAAAATGAATACCAGTTGTAGGTGGGGATGAATGAGGTGGAACAACTGATATAGGAGTTGGAGTATGAACGATTGCAGAAGAGCTGGCAGCTATATGGGGCTGAGTTTCTATAAAAGGAAAAGACACAAACTCCAAAGATTGCTCTTCTAATGTGGGTTCTTGAAAACGAACGGGTGATGGTGATGATTCTTCTTCCGAGAAAATGAGTTTCTTGGAAGTTTTCTTGGATGAGAAAATGTGTGAACTGCTGCCTAGTGCAAGCAGTGTAATTTTAGGTGTATCTAATATTTTTGGTCTCTGGCCCTTGTTTTAAACAAGCTTCTCAGGATCCGACAAAACATGAACTTTTTGCTGAGAGGTATCTGACCTCGTGTGAGGTTTCTTGGGAGCCAGAGCTATTTTCAAACAAACACAGCGTACTATTTCCTCCTCTCTGAAAAACCAGAGGAAATGTAAAACAAAACCCAGGGAAAATCTTCGAATCTTCGGTCCCTGGCAACAATGCCAATTAAGGTTGTTCTTTGAGAAACAATTCCCTGCTGTGTAAAGGAATCCGTGCTCAAGACATTAAATATTATGTCACAAACAAAAGTAATCTGTCTTTGTTTTATGAACCTTCAAACATTAATAATATAAACTTCAAATATTAAACCCATACAATATTCTGCAATGCCATATTCTCCTTATGCTGAAATGAGTGGACAGAAGAAACAAGAAAGGAAGGATTTCAATTTGATATGCTGCTTGAAACAGAATCTATCAGTGTAAAATCCTGAAGAAATGAGTAATAACAACGTTAAAATAGAGGAGCGCCCATTAAGGTTTATTTAACTCTTAAATACACATGTATCTAGAGACCCGCAGCTCAAATTACTCTATTTTATTCACAAACATGGGAAACATAATGAAAACTGAGAAACTATTCAACATAAATAGAATGAAGGAAACTTGCAAAACTTTTTATTGATTCAGTGTTCTCCAGTACAAAATTTAGCTTCAAGGTTCCAAACTCGGAACCTTCATCTTTCTTCAAATTGTCTTTTTATACATTATCACGAAACAGTTTCTAGTAATGAAATTGATTCTAACTATTCTAACTAAATTTAACTGCCTGAACTATTAACTGTTATAGAGGTACATGCCTCGAAAAAGTCTTATTACATTTGCATAATCCTGAGAAATGACATAATGAGAATTTTTATAACTTCTAATCTAAAGGAACAGCTGGTCCTGAAGTGGCTGCGGAATCGACGGCTACTTTTGATTTATCCGTTGGGATCTTTTTTGCTGTGTCAATGGAGAAGATTTTGCATTTTTTCCAAAGTTCACTTTGAGTTGTAGGAGCATTCCTGTAGCTGAGGTATTCCAATATAAATGCAACTGCCTGATTGTGAGTGAGCCTTTCTGTGAAGAGTGCCTTTACCATCCATAGCAAATTAAAGTGCCTCTGTAAAAAGTTAAACGTTGTCTCTCCCTTTAAAACTTGTGTCTTTTCGTGTCTGCTATCTGCTCTGCTCTTTGCCAGTGTTAATGCATCTTCATGGCGGAAAATACTGGGGATTTATCAGTGTTTAGGGTCACTTGGTAATGCAGCAAGGGATGATTGACGGATGACAGGGTATCGTGAATGTCCTTTTCACTATCCATGAGAGAACTAAAGCATGATGAATCGGACAGAGAAGCTCGTTTTTCCATGGCTTACAGGCAATGAAAACAATACGGGGGTATTGGGTAATGAAAAGGTGGTGGGAGCACGACTCAAAGGGAAAAAGAACCACAACCAAACGAGAATGGGAAAAAGAACAATTTAACATTTAAGAAAACCCATAATAAATGCCGAAATGACGTCACTACGAGGGGTCCGTGAGTACGGCGGAAAACTTCGACCTATACCCCCCATAATGAATCTCAGCCATTGATCACGGCTCACCCAAGATTTTGACCAGTCAACTACGGGGGGTCCGATTTTGATAATTAACGAGCTATTTCTCCCACCGTAATAACTAATCCGGAACCACTCTCCCACAATCACTACTTCCGCTCGGGAAGTTGCTTGAACTTTAAGCTAAAAAAAAAACATATACTTCAATAAAGTTTAATAATCATCGAGCTTTGAAATGCTTCTTTTTATGAGATAGTATAAAAAACCTTATACTATAACAGATGTTTTTCTGATTTTCTAATTTATTTTTTTTGTATTTTTGATACTCAAAATAAAAATTAAAAAAAAGGATATGCGGATATGATCCACAACCTTTGCATGGATTGTGCCATGATCTCCATATGTGAGATTCTTTGGAACTCCTTGCAATAGTGCAAGATTTTCTCTCCTTGGAGCAAGTGCTCCATCTTCCTCTTCATGAGGTACTTCATGTGCTCTTTTCATAACTGCGTTGTTATCTCCAGCCTTCTCTTCCTCCTCTTCAATAGTTGAAAATGCCTCATCATCAATAAGAGATCTTAAATCTTGGTTTTCTTTTGAAGGAGGAATCTCCATGTATCCTCTTGAGAAGAAAGCTCTTCATGCAATGGGGACTTTGCCCTTGGCAAGGTATGCAAGTGTTCATCCCCTTCAATGGTTTTCTGAAATGGAGTTGGATTTATAGATCCTCCCAACTCATGCAAATTTTTTGTTTGATTTGGTTTGATAGATTCCATAGAAGGTGTTTCATAGGATTTGTCATCAAACCTTTCCACTATTCTTCTAATGAAATTTGCATAAGTAGATGTATTTTCATTCTTTAAGGAAAAAGATTCAAACAACCACCAAGCATACGCCTTACCCTCAAGATGCAACACTTCTACTTTGATGGCTTCCTTTTCTGAAACTTGATGTTGTTGCACATAGGTGTCTATCTCCTTCACCCAAGCCCTAGCTAGACATTTAGGTGATCCATCAAAAGTAGATAGAAAGAATATACCCACACCATGCTGCTTGCTTCTTGTGCTTCTTTCCTCCTTGATCTTGGAAAACCCTTGGAATTTCAAGTGATCTCTGAACCCCTTAGATTGAACTTCATACTCTTGCAAATAATCTCCAAGAGTCTCCTTCTTTGGCACATCTCCTTTCTTCTTCTTCTTTGTCATGAACAAGTGGTTGATAGAGCATTGTAAATTTGATGATGTGGCTGAATGATCACACCCATAAGATGAGGAATTAGAGCTTTCCTCATGTATAGATCTTGCAGATCTTGTTGAGGGACCTCCATGTTTTTCCCTGCTCATTTCTTTGATGTCTTTGCTTATACCCTGCAGAGTTTGAAAGAGAATTTTTGAGAACCTATTTCCTCCAGAAAATAAGGGTTTAGTTTGATATCTCTTTCAGATCTTATTTTTCCCATGAGAAGACTCCATAATGGTTGAAGAACACAAGCTGAGCCAAGATTAGAGCTTTGATACCACTGTAATATTCCCAAATGGGAAAACTCAGTAATACATGCAAGAAAAATTATTTTTTTCAGAAATATAAGTATAAACAGAAAAATGTAGCCCATGGATCCATTAGATCTAACATTATTACACTTACATCTAAGAGGAGATAAGAAAAAAATGAATTTTTCCTAGTTAAACATGCCTCCCATGCTCAAAACAACCCAAAAACACTGAAAAACCCAAGATTTACTGCAACACAAATTACTGTAGAAAGTGACATCATACTTTATAAAGGGTCTATGCTTAGAAATATAGAGACAAATCGGATCTGCTATTATATTAATCAATGAGGCATAAAAACAAATATCTAGTCTCTTTTACATAGATCCAAGATGACCGGGAAGGGTTTCTTGACAAAAATGATGTACATGAAATTTTCTGCTGCAGATCTATGGCTGAATCACATTGTATGGCTGAATAAATGCATAAATATGGCTGATAATACAAAGAAATGGCTGTAGACTCTCCTAATAGCTTTCCAAGAAGTAGAATGAACCTCCTTCAGGGAAAATAGCTCAAAATACAAGGGATTAAACCCCTCCACTGCAATGTACCTTAAGAAATAACACAGTTTCTGAAAGGGACTGCACTGTTTATGAAGGTAACTGCTTGGTATAACACTAGGTAGTGGAAAATTTAGCACAAAATGCTCTCCTCAGATTTCTTAAACAAGATCTCCAAGCAAGAGTGGGGAATTCCCGCATGAGAAAACCCTTGCACTAAACAGTGCAACAAACTTAGCTAAATAGCCAAAAGATGTAGAAAGTCTAAAAGAACAACATACAAAATATAATCTTCAATAATGCTCCATATGGTTGCCATCCCCTCCATTATATAGTTGATGAGCTTCCTCACCAAGGGTCCCACCCAATTATGAGGTTGCTTCTATGTCAAGGCTCATCCATCAAAATTACGCTGTCTCTATTAGTCTTGCTCATCTTTTTACATCGATGTTTGATTTAGTCAACCTTGACTGGATCTTCATGCGTTTTCTCTTTTCACACTCAAGGTGTCTTCAATTTGACTAGCTAGATTGATCTTCATTCACATTAAGTTGTCTTTATTTAGGATCCACTCCTTATATAATAATGTTGTTGACTTGGTCAAACTTGACTTTGTCCACACATTTTAGACCCTGTTCACACATGTGGAGGCTTGATCTGGTTATTAACATTATCCCTTTTCACATTATGAGGGATTTTATTCCTACTTAAGCAAATTATGAGCCTCCCTACCCATTTATTCATCTAACTAGTTTTTAAAATCAAAATTATTATTCCTATTAGTTGCATGCTAACTTAGGAATATTAGAATAAGCATGTATTATGACAGTGATGATGTATGGCTCTCCTCATTTTTTTATTTGTAAATGAATGAACAACATATCTATGACCTAATAGATGATATATGATAATGCAGCTAATGATATAAGGGAATAATGCTTATTATCAATTCTTACATAAGTATGAGACCCCTATGCTCAGATATGTTGTTTAAACCTGTAGACATATTTGTGACATGTCTCACAAAATTACTTTCATGGCTAGTAGGGGTCCAGTCAAGTCCTTGTTCAAGTGTTGTATTTTGCATCATTATTGCTTTGTTATAATTCATTTATGACCCTGTCATTGATTTCTCGGCAGTGACCTAGGCTTTGGGCTTGAAAAAGTGGCTCAAATCCCGTGGAAAAAATTCCCTTGATGCATGCATTCCCATGTTGTGAGACTTCCTAGAGCCTCCCAAACACACCCTTGTCCATATCAAGGGAGCGCCCAGAGGTTTAATGGTCTAAAAACCCGGTGGGACCCAGGGGTTGGTTACCTAAGTGGTTGGGATGGCTCATCAGAGTTTTGTTGCTGATGTGGAAGGTATGTTTGATGTGTTTCCCCCGATTCCACTTCCCTAAGGTCAATTAGGAGTTTGAATCCCATTATAGTGGCCTCTCATCACATATTTACCCCGATTTGCTGATTACTTGGGTAGATGTGAGATGGGGGTGCTATAGAGTGGTATTAGAGCGTGGTTGTGCTCTCCTTGGGTGGTGTCTGGTTTCGTTCTCTTTGGGTGGTGTCTGGTTTTAGTTATTCTTGTGTGATATATGATACCACAAAGTGGTATCAGAGTAGGTTGCACTATCTTTGGTTCATATCTGATACCATAGAGTGGTATCAGAGTAGGTTGCACTATCTTTGGGTCATATATGATACCACATAGTGGTATCAAAGCATGGTTCACACCTTGGATTGGATGGAAGGTGTGTTGGTCATGCATTCATATTGGTTACATATATGTCCCGTATGCTTATGGTCCATGTGCTTGTTGCATATGCATGGTGGTGGTCATGGTTGTAGTGGTGTCGCCATGTGAAATTTGATGGGGGTAGTTGTGTAATGTGATGTCACGAGTCTGTGATTGGTTATGTATTATTTATGCATGTCAGATGTATATGCATTTGTTATTCATGTCTGTGTCTAGATGTTGCTTTGTATGGATTGTCATGGTTAAGGCTATTTTCCATGAGGTCACTGTATTCATTTTAGATCATCATGATGTTGATGATATGTTATGATGTTGATGTGTTGGTTTAGATAGAGTAGGAGATGAAAATCATTAAATTGAAGTTGCAGCACTAGAATTTGGGGTGAGAGCATATCATCTTATAGGTATTGTATGTTTGGAATGCAAGTATGTTAGTCAATGGATTGTTATATGCATGCTTTCCATTTTATTGTTGTTGTTGTTACATGCATGGAAGATGTTAGTGACCAGTGTGGTCATATGCATGTGTGTCGAATAGTCATGAATGATAGTAATGTGATGTTATATGCATTGTTGTTTTTGTTTTACGTTAGTTAACTTGATGATTATGTTATATGTTGTTGATGAGTATGTTATATGTTAACTTGTGGTTGTTATATGTTATTTAACTTGATGATTATGGTTATTGTATTAAGGTATTGATGTTATATGTATCATATTAATCTAGAATTAACTATGAAAATGGTTATGGTTACGATTTTCAGGTATGAACTGACATATTTGTGATATTATGTCATTCTAATTTGGACTGACTATGTAGATGTAATTTTTATGCATGAATGAAAATTGTTTATGAACTTACGAAGTGAACATGTTAGATAGTTACAGTTATGGATATCATGACCTTATTTATGTTTGAATTGATGTGTTGTGAAGCTATATCATGCTAATCTAGATTGATTGTGCAGAAAAGATAGCCTCCCCTGAGATACATTGAGGTATGAGTTTTCTTATGTCACGTATTTGGTATTTGAATGTTTGATTATGCAGTTTATTTGGTGTTTGAGTGTTTGGTGTCTATTATGTCATCTATATGCTGTCTGAATGTTTGATTAATTGTGTGATATGAGTATGTGTCTATAATATTGCATGAAGTAATGATCTTGTTTTAATATGGTTGTACTAACACACTATGTGTTGAGATAGCTGATGTGTACTTAAGTATAAGTAGGTGATAGTTGTGGTATTATGATTATGAATATTAGTTGATTATGACATGGTTTTTAGTCTTGGTATATGTTGATTTTAGTTAATAGATATGATGTCTTGATATTTGGAACATGTGATTGACATGTATGAATAGTTGCAGGGAAACATGATTGGTATTAACATGACAATGTAATAGCTTATGTGTTTATATAACTAAATTATGGTTGATGTGCCAATACATAGTAGGAATCGATTGCATCAAGGAAAAATAAAGGAAATAGGGTAAGAATTCCTTTGACAATGTTTGGGAACCACAATTCCAAATGAATGAGCGATTTTCATGGAAACATGAAGTCTTCTTAACTCTAATATTGTCTGGAATTATGTGGAAATGTGTTATATTTATGAAAATGTATTTGACATGTATAACATTTGGTTTCTAGTTATGGATGGATTCATCAAGGGATTGGAGTCCCTTGAGAGATTATATATGTATGTGTTCATATACAAGGTAGTGTGCCTGAAATAACAAGGTAAGGTAGCTGGTATATTATATGTTTATATTATACACTGAAAATTATGTGTTTATGTCGGTATGATGCAGGGGATTGCATGGAAGAAGAATCTGCCATGAAATATTGAAGAAGTCTCAGGTTGAGATTTACCTTGGAAGCATTGGGAAACCATGGGGATTGGGTCATCGTGTTTGTTTCTAGTTTTATGTTTTCAATCTTTGTGATTTATTTGTGCTTGATTTGTAGTTTTGTTTATGTTTGGTGCATGATCATGCCACTTTTTTGCAATGTCGTATTGCGTTTGTTTTTTCATGGTATTATTTTATTCTTTCTCTTGTTCTTTCCTTTTATGTTTTTAGAGTATTAGGTATTGGTTGGGAAAGATGAAATTTACTGGAGCTCGGGGAGAGTTGTGTAGTAACCAACAAGTAATGTAAGGCCCGAATGAAGCTCAAAGCATGAGTAAAAGGCAACAAAAGGTAAGAATATGATAGTCGGTTGGACTGGTGGGGTTCATTGGGATAAATGGATGATGTCAGATCAATCATGAGAAAGGTAATAAGGTAAGGTTAAGTAAATTTATTTGAGGCATTATATTCCTTGGATAAGCTGGAAACCATGGTTCTCAATGTGGTGCCTGTTGTGTGTAGATAAATGAAGTTATCTTAACCTTATCCTTATGATATCTAGTAATTACAATGTGATCATGATTATGATAATGTCTATATATGCATATATGAATGTATGTATGTCTATGCCTGATAGAATCATGAGTTCTTTATGTTGATGTTTATATATATATATATATGTATGTATGTATGCAGTTGCCTGACAGGGTCATCAGAGATCATGATTTTTTTATGATAATGTTTATATATATATATATATATATATATATGTTTTTATGTCATTGTCTGACAGGGTCATTAGGAATCATTCTTGTGGTGGAATGATTGCTTATGCAGGTGAATGACATGAAGATGATCTTAGCTTATGAGGAATCAAGCGGGAAGAATAACCCTTATAAATATACAAGGTCAATATCATGTGGGTATGAATTGTAATTATGTGATTATATTGTGTATATGTCTATGTTATGGTAGGTAATGTTGAGGGGTAGATCAACAGAATGAAATCATGTGATCTGTGGCATGATGAAGCATGCATGCATAATGGAGAGACACTAGGACAAAGGTTGCTTTGTAGGTGAATGTGTGGTCTATGGATGTGCAATAAAAATGTTGTATATATGTTGTACATCTTGCACCTGTGATTTTATGGGAATATATTGTTGTGTATATGTGTTGTTGTCTGTATATTGCATATGCAGTGCTAGGTATAGATGGTGATATGTACATGTTGGATATGTAGTGTTGTGTACATATCGTATCGTGTGCATGTTGGATATGCAATGTTGTGTACATATCGTATCGTGCGTATGTTGGATATGCAGTGTTGTGTACGTTTGATGCTATGTACATGTTTATATGCAGTTCTATGTACATATGATGTTGTGTGCATGTTTTAAATATGGTGTTGTGCGCATTATTGTACATGTGGTGTCGTGTGCATTTGGTGCTGTGTACATGTTGTACATATGGTGTTGTGTGAAGGTTGTGCCTGTTATAGGCCATTTTTCACATATATTCATTAAGCCTCCTAATGGAATCAATCAACATCTTATCCCCCCTTTTCAACATCATTTCATAAAGCCCTAAGTGTGTCTCCTTCATTTCCCATAATTTCTACCTGAAACCAACCCATCTGAGCTAGTTTTAGTAACAACACTCCTTGGCCTTCCTCTGGACAACATTCACCTACAAGTTTCTCCATTGTGGCCAACGTTGATCACCTACATGTTTCTCCCCTTTGCACATGCATTGTTTTTATAAATTTGGGAAAAAGAACCATTTACCTCAGATTAAACTTTAAGATCGTATCTCATCCTTCTTTAGAGTTTCCATTCCTTATCCTTTGATCCCATCCTTCCATCAAAGCTTGATCTAAAACCTTAGATTTGTAATTGTATAAGAATTCCAAACTTACCCCACTCCTCTATATATTTACTGCCTTGCATATGCAAGTGGTTGGCTTTTGGAGAGTGATTCTACCCTTATGTTGCTGAGGTGAAGAGGTATTATTCCATGCATTTAGGGTGATTGGAGGTGCATATTGTGACAAGGAAAGGACAAGAAAAATTGGAGGATCTCTTCTACAATAATAACACCTATTTGTGGGAAATATCCTTCCATTTATATTAATACAAAGAGTTATTTGTTTTCCTATATGTGATGTAATTATTTCATGTATTTCAATACCATGTTGATCTATTGAATATACTAGTTAGATGACACTGCATAGATCTCGTAGTTTCTTGGCTTGTGTTGTATGGATGTGCAAGTTCTATTTTTGGCAATTGAAGCTGGAATCGGAGCATTCAGGCTGAAGAAGGAATGCAACATGCAACAGATTCCAGGCAGGATTCATTCTGCCATATATTTAATTTAAGGAAAGCATTGGATTCCTTATTTCTCTGTTGTATATTGGACATCAACCCTAGGGGAGATATGTTTGTATGCAATCATAAATCCCGTATAATAAATTGGCGACTCCATTGGGGAAAGGTGTGCTCCATCAGTGGTTTTCCTTGTCAAGAACAAACCCAAGAAGTGATTTCATTGAGCCTTTTTTGAAATTTTTGTGTCGGAATATTCCATCCCTGGACCAACGCTCCCCTAGTGCCTTTGATAGAGAGTTGCACCTCACCCAGACCCACCCTGTACCAATGTCGTAAAGAATTTGTGCCTCTTCTGCACCAGTGTTGGCCCCTATTTTTGCACAAAATTTTCCTCTGTTTCTCAGTGTCTCTTTTATCATCCTACTTCGATATGACCTTCCCTGACTCTTGAGTGTCTTTTGGTCTCCCCTAAGCCTCCATTTGGTAAGAATTGGTTTTTAATTTTCTTTGTTCTTATCATTTGGTGGCTTGCAAACTGATTTTGTTTGGTCATTCATCACTTGGATGAATTGTTGTTCTAGTCCTCATTCTAAAAAGTGCATTTGAATCAGTGAATAAACATTTGCATCTTAGTTTTCTTGATTTCAAAAATTAAGTATGTTGAAATTTTTTTTTTGCATTTGTAATTTAGGGTTTTGTATGTTTATTGATAAAGGAATTTTCACATTGAAAGGGAAATTTCATCTTGCATCTTCTTTGATGTATGTTATATGCTGCATACTGATTGTTTCTTTGCTTCCTTAGCTATATTTTCATTTAAAGAGAAATATTTCCATTTTTTTCATGCTATATTTGCATTTTAGGATATTCAGGTGAAATTCGTGGTGAGCCAAAAACTGAAACTTAATCAAAGAAAAATAGTAAAATTTATTGAATCAACCGAAGGAGCATTTGTAACATTAAAAAAACACATAGAGATCTAGGCTAGAGATGTGTTCTACTCTCGTTAAACGTAGGATTTTTCATTGATTGCTATCATTGAATTCCAAGGGTGATATCCCATTACACGTATGTGCGTGTATATGATCATTCTCCACGCACTTTTGGGTATATTGGATGGCACTCCACACAAATAAATTATAAGGGAGCACTCTCATCGCACGATTACACATTAGACAACACTATTATAGACTACACTCTCATGTACCGTCGAGTATATTTTTGGAGTCCCCTATAGGTTGCTATCCATCCATAGGTAACTAAGTCTGCCGCCTTATATACCATGATACAACAAAAACAAGATTCAAGGATATTGGTTTATGTACATTAAGTCCTTGGTTCGCCAAGGTGTATATTGTATTTCAAGGTTACTTGATAATCCTTTATTCATAGATTACCCTCTTTTTGATTTATTTCTTTTTGTATTAATAAAGTTTATTGTCAATCGTATATGAACAAAATCCCCCACCCCATTGTTTGCGTAGAATGAAAAATAAGGCTCCTCTTCCACCAAAGGTTACTACTAGCTGTCGTCAGAAGCATAAGAAGACACAAACTACCGAATCGGGAATATCAGGAACCACTTAGGCCCTCTTCTTGATATTGATTTGCCAAAATCATCTGTCCCTTTTAGTTACGTGCCTGAGATTACATCTACTCTTAAAAACGACACTAAAAAAATCGAAACATAAGACCTAAAAATTTATTTCCTTAGGTTGTTGAACTTGAATTTCCCGAGTCAGACACTTTGATTCCTGAGGTTGTCAAACCTGAGGAGCCTCGATCATCTTTACCTGTTGCTTCATGACCTTCCTATTCTCCTCCTTTGTCTAAAAAAAAACCTATATATCTTGGACCAAATGGTGAACCTCATCCACCCAGACTTGTGAGTATTGAATAGATCCCATAAGAAGAGCCACGTCCTTCTACTCCTGTTCATTGGGAAGGACTTAATTTTTATCAAACCGACCCTCTTCCTCTTAAAAATATAATACAAACTCCTTTGCCTAATTATTTGGACTTACCTGCAAATCTCTTGCGGAAATTTTTGTCAAGATTGTTAACAATGACTGGAATTGATCTGACCTCTCACCCTATGTACTCCAATATGGTCGAGACATTAAATATTTCTTCCACATATATGTTTGCAACATCACCAGAAACACATCTATACGGTGGCCCATTCGTCCCACCAGGCTATTAGTCTTTATCTAGTAACTTTTCTGGTGTGACTTCTAGTCCTTGTATCTCTCCCATGTCATCTAATACAAGAATATCATATAGTACTTCTCTTATGAGTTCCACACAGCCTAATCCTCCTCCTCCTCCTCCACTTACACCTACGGTTAAGAAACATGATGGCCCTTATGTTAGTAGGAAAGGTTACCTTCAACAATATAACTCTCCTTACATTGGATACCCTCTATCTGGATCGCAGTTGCCTCCATACTTGCCTCCTCCTTTGGCAGGGGGGAAACCCGTTGTTGGTATAACTCAAATTGGTAATCAAACTCATTATAGTCCTCCTTATCCTGTAATGGTTTCTATTTTTTTCCACCCTAATTTTCTCATTCAACCTGGTTCATATTAGTATTGATTGTTGAATCCACAACCCACAAAATCTTCCCAGATTCCTATCCATTCTTCAACACCCTAGCAAGTTCAAATACAATCGTCGTTGCATCACAATATTTTCCAACGGTATCTGGTACTTCCCAAGTCCAACTTACCCATCCAGTACAAGGTACCTCAAACTATTAACCTCTTGTAGAGGGTACTCCTCAAGTTCCAATAAGGAATATTATTCATAGTATGGCACAATCCCAACCAAACCTGCCTTATCATGGGACAATGAAAACTCCCACTAGGAAGTAGTATAGTTCATATCAAGGTATTCCTCAAGTGCCTTTTCAAGGCCAACAAATCAAAACCCAACTGTTCCAACAAATTTATCATCATCTTGGTGCTCGGAAACAAGGTCACTTGTATACTTGTTATCAGAATCCTCCTTATCCTAATACCTAGGTTCCTTATTATCAGAATCCCCCTTATTTGGGAATGCAATTTCCTGTAGCTCAATATATTCCTTCATATCCAGGGAATCCTCCTACAAACTTTAATCAACATTTTCCTTTTGTGGCTACTCTTGAATTTCCAGACTTGACTCACTAATGACCCCATCACTCACTCGCCATGGTGGTCGATTATTCCCTCTAAAATGCCTTCGGATATTCCAAAATTCAATGGGAATCTAGGAGAAGACCCATCGACAAACATTATGACTTATCATCTATGGTGTTCTACAAACTCCCTTAACAATGATTCCATTCGACTTCGTCTTTTCCAACGAACACTTACAAGTACTGCAACCAAATGGCATATTCATCTACCAAGAGATTCATTTCATGATTTTAGTACTTTAGCCACCACCTTCCTCACACATTTCTAGTTACCCATCATATGTGAAACTGGAACGAAAATATTGACCAATTTCAAACAATCAGATTCCACTTACATGTCAAATCACATTCATGATTGGAGGCATCGACGCCGATTGGTCAAGACTTATGTTCTCGATCAATTGTTAGTGGAATGGTTCACCAAATATATTTTTTCACCTATAACAAAAGATGTGTCTAAACATGGAGTCATGAGAGAAGATCAAGTTATTTATCATGCACAATATTTTGATCTTGTTTATACCTAATTGAGCACATTCTATGATAAGATACGGAACACTTTAAGACCTTCAAATACTGTTCCTCCTCCGCCTCATAAAGAATATCATGTTGTTGATGGCGTGATTGGTTCTTCCAATTCGTATTCGGTGAGTAAACTATCTGGTGTTTCTCTTACCACATCTGTTCAAAACCCTCAATCCCATCCTCCTGCGGCTTCTTCTTTCGAGATAAATGCCTTCTCATATGATAAAGGTAAGTCTCCACAACAACCTATAAGCAAGAAGAAAGGAAAAGGTAAAAATAAGAAAGGTCCATCACTGCAGGATAATAAAAAAAATTCAGTCTTCTGATGAGAAGAGAAAGACTCATTACCCATGCTTAATTTACAATAAGGATCACTTTACACATGATTTTCCACACCATGCTAAAGAGAATCAGTTCCTTAAATCTTCCACTTCTCCTGCTGTGCTAACCGACCCTTTTCCCAATCAGGATACCCACATGGTTTCTCGGGACTCTTCTTCCTCTAACATGATTTTGATGCTTTCATCCTAAAAAATGAAATATGATGTTATGGTGGCAACTTGGAATAATGACTACGATAATGTGAATCCACGAAACGGTCATGCTAATGATCAATCTTCCAATTTGGAATCACCTTCATCTGATCCTACTCCACCTCCAATTCCTGCGGAATTGATTATGAAACCTCTGAAGGGCATTATTTATAAGTATGCTTTCAACTATCGTTCAAGAGCTACCCAAAATTATAACGTAGTTAAATACTTGGCTTAGTCTCCATCAACTATGTCAACTCTTGAGGTGTTGCAAAACTGCCTCTACCAAAAGAAGGCCCTTTTATCAACTATTAGATTTGTGGATCCATCAAATTCCAACCTAGTCATTTTCTCTCATGGAAACTATACTCCTCGGCTTCCAGCTCAATTAGCCTTTACAATCTAGGTCCTTGTCCATGGTAAGAACGTTCATCGTTCTATTTTGGACAAGGGATCCTTGACCTAAATTATGTCCATGTATTACTGGAATGCGATTGGTTTGCCTCCACTGAGTCAATTGACCACCGCATTGAAAGATTTCGATGGAATAACATACAATCCTTGTGGGATTTTGAATTACCTTCAAGTAGAATTAGGTGTAAAAATTGTCTCTATATAAGTAGAATTTATTGAAGGACCTCTCGATTATAATATTCTACTGGGATGTACATGGGTTTATGCCATGGCTGCCGTCTTTTTGACCTTTTCCATATGATAACCTTTCCTCATAAAGGCAATATTGTATCCATAGATAAATTCACCTATTTTACCTTTGATTCTCATGTTACTGGAAGTGTCCCTCTTGTAGGGGAAGCCATACACTCTTATCGACATGTCGGAGTTGGATTTTTTAAGGATTCATCACTTATGGGAACCTTTTCGCTCCCTCCTCCTCTCCTTCCCAAAAAAGTGTCTTCGGTTGCTTATATCAACATGATATCACCATCTAGTATCCCAAATGATCCATGGATTGTACCTGATGAAACCAACATCAAAATTTTTGGTGACCAAATTTTTCTTATCCCCGTTGAACTCGATTATGAAGCCATTTATTCGGGTTGTGTGGCTTGTACCTTCTCTTCGATCAATTGGGTAGATCGATCACTGGATTATGGTACACTGTTACACATCATTTTTTCACCATGACGTTTGACTATCACTACGGGTCTATCACCATCCATATCATGTTCCCTTAAAGGTAAAAAATACTCATGTTCCTGAACCAAGTCTTGGAGACTGGAGAAAATCAATTTAAAACGTTTAAAATATTACCTGCATGATTTTTGTGACCATTACCTGTGCATGTGTTGATACTTCTTCTATTATCCATGACGATCGCTGCTCTGTTCGCCACTAAAACCTGCGTACCCCCATAAAAAGGAAGTAAATATAAAAGGGTAACTTCTAGAAGCCTAGTTGGTTGAATATTCTCTCAACTGGAAGCCTCTATAGTCACTCCAGTTCGAGCTTTATCCCTCTACTCATGGAGTTTATCCCTTGGCCAGAGGAACCCAAATCCCTTCATGGGAGTAACTCACCCCTCTCTTAATGGAACTGAAACTACCTCAATCTCTCTATAAATTGAGCTGAATTTTAATGATGAAGGGTAGATACTGATTTGTATAGATTCTAAGCTGAAGAGAGTTCATAGAGTTCACATATTCTAAACCAGTAAGTTGTTGTTTGCACATTTAAGATCACACCTTTGTGCACATGACTTCATCCTGGTCATTCTAGAGAGGAAGGCTTATCAAAATGAAGGAAACTATTGGGTAGACACATGGGAGAAATCTGTACAACATCAAGGCTCAGGTTGTAAGATTGCTCTTTGTAATTCTTGATAATACATATGAATCTCTTTTTCTCATTGTCTTGTTTCCGAATTCGTGGAAATGATGTGAATTCTTAGATTCCTTGATCACTAAGTTAGACTAGTATTTATGGTTACTATATACTGCAGGTGCTTTGATCCTTTACATTGTTTGTGATTGCAGGTTCTTCTTAGCATTGAAAAATCACTTTGGAGTGAAAGGCAAAAGGCTGCATTGAACGTCTCAGTTGAAAGGTAGGAGCATAACCTCCTTATTTCAAAGTTGTAATAATCTAAAGTACAAATATTTTAGAGAAAGAGGCATTCAATGGATATTTGTTTCTAGTTAGTTTTTTGAGTACTAGGATGATCGCTCTTGTTCACAAGAGGGCTTAATCAACAAAACAAATTGGCAATCATACTGGGGAAGACAAGTTTAGTTTTCTTTGAATCTATTTGGTTTGACATTCTATATTTCTTGGTTTGAATTCTCTGAGTGTGGTTGGGTATATAAAATTTTAGATTCTCTAAGACAGAAAGCCTTAAATTTATTGTTTCCAACTTTTCTCTGCCGTGCGCGGTTTTCTATGGAAAACAGAGTGGAAACCTGTGCAACTTACTAGTTTAGTCCAGTGCACAAGTGCACTAGTTTGCACTGAGAAGCTGTGCACCCCCTGGGAAATTTTGAAAAAAATAAAATTTTCTCTTCCAGTGTCAGATAACCAAATTCTTAAATTTTAACCTAATCTATACCAGTTGTGAGAATCTGTGTAGGAACTCCTCCTTAACACCTTAGAGTCTTGTTTAATAAATCATCGTTTTGCATAATTCAGTTAGGGTTTTCCCTAGTTTTTTGTTTCTCCTTTTGGAAGATAGATTCATTTGCCAAAGATATTTGGTTTTATGTTATTGTCTCCTTGAGCCACTAGGATTATTGCCAGCTTTACCTATTTGAATATTTGTTTCTTACTTGATTACAAAATGGAAAATATTCTAGATCACTAAAGTCTGATTTATCTCAAGCTAGTCTTTTATGATTTCATTTCTGCTAGGTCAAGTGGAAACATTTTTAGTTTGCTTACAACTAAGAGAAATCATTAAAAATACACTCATAGGTATCTTAGTTAGGATTAATAATTAGAAATTTTATTTTCTTTGAAGTTTGTTATACTTTTTAGGGTTCTTAGAAGTTGATTTATTTTTAGATTTGTTTGTTCATCAAAATTGTAGTTTTTGGCTTTGTAATCAACATATTTTTCTTCACAAAAGAGAAATTGGTCATGCTTGGAAATTGTGTTCTTAATGAAATTGTTTTCTTGATGAAAAAGGAATTTTATTTGAAGTTTTAGGAAGCTTGTAATTTTTGAGTTCAAAATTCCTTGAACTTTATCTTAAATAGAAGTCATCGAAATAAAAATTTGCATTTTCATATTGATGCATTTAGAGTATTTTGAGTCAGGTCACAATATCATCAAGTTTTATCTCCATACCCCTTTGTATAAATAATAGCCAAATCAATACAATGCTTAATAAAATCAATCCAGATTGTTTTTACATTTTCTAGTGCTCATTCCACAAATTTAGCTTAGGCTAGTGATTTCGAATAGGTTGTAATTAATGTTCCAAAGCAATTAAGACAAACAAGTAGCATCTTGCGGTAGGGAAATCCAATTTTTGCATTTGTACTCTGGGAAGCTCTTCTTAAAAGAGTCAAGCATGAGGTCATGTTGGACCCAGTGAGGTAATCATACCTACTTCATTGGAAAATATAGAAGATGTGCACGTAATAAAAACTGTAAACCTAAGATTAACCATTTTCGAGGAGCCTGGGGTCACTTATTAGCAAACCTCGAATTTACCATGTCGAGGAAATTTAAATAGGATTGAGCTTGATAATATTCCCTTACATGTATATTGGATCGTAGACTGTTCCCCTAAGTGTAGTTGTCTCAGTTGGTGAAGTTAGTGGCCATAATATTTAGGATTTTTCCCAAGGTGACATTGGAGAGAAGGTCCCACTGTACCTAGAGCAGACGTTGACTAGAATCACTTTGACTTTTCGCAGGCTACTCTTCACTTCGAGATGGCATAATGAAGTTACTTGCACTAGAATATTTAAGCAGTTTGTCAGGGTAATTGTTCCAACCGCCAATTTTCCACATTAATTTCTTCAACGTTGGGTTTCATCACCAATTAGTGTTTTTATTGTGGAAACATATTGTTTGTGTGTGGTTTGTCCCTTATATTTTGTAGGCGCGTGTTCATTTTCTTGATTTTTAGCGACCTTACGTGTACTATTTTGAAAGTTTTTTTATTTTTTATGTTAAAAATATTAATCATGGCTAAACTACTGAGACATTTTCATAGAATGCAAGGGAAACCCCTTGAGTATACACCCAGTCAATTGGAAAAAATCAAAACAAGTGTTCAATAATCAGGAATATCTAAGTTCAATCTTTATCCCTCTACTCATGGAGCTTATCCCTTGGCCAAAGTAACCCAAATCCCTTCATGGGAGGAACTCACCCCTATCTTAATGGAACTAAAAGTACCTCAATCTCTCTATAAATTGAGCTGAAGTTTAATGATGAAGGGTAGATACCGATTTGTATAGATTCTAAGTTGGAGTGAGTTCACAGATTTTGAACTAGTAAGTTGTTGTTTGCACATTGAAGATCACACCTTTGTGCATATGAATTCATGCTGGTCATTCTAGAGAGGAAGGCTTATCAAATCGATGGAAATGATTGCACAGACACATGGGAGAAATCTATAAAACATTAAGGATCATGTTGTAACATTGCTCTTTTTAATTTCTGATAATACATATGAATCTCTTTTTCTCATTGTATTGTTTCTGAATTCGTGGAAATGATTTCAATACTTAGATTCCTTGAACACAAAGTTAGACTAGTATTTATGATTATTATATGCTACAGGTGCTTTGATCCTTTACATTGTTTGCAGGTTCTTCTCAGCATTGAAGAATCTCTTTGGAGCGAAAGGAAAAAGGCTACATCGAACATCTCAGTTGAAAGGTAGGAGCATAACCTCCTTATTTCAAGTTGTAATAATATAAAGTACAAATAGTTTAGATAAAGAGACATTCAATGGGTATATATTTCTAGTTACTTGTTGGAATACTAGGGAGATTTCTCTTGGACGCAAAAGGGATTAATCCACAAAACGAATTGGTGACCATACTAGGGAAGAAAAGTTTAGTTTTCTTTGGTTCTGATTGGTTTGACATTTTAGATTTCTTGGTTTGACTTCTTTGAGTGTGGTTGGGTATATAACCTTTTAGATTCTCTGAGATAGAAAGCTTTAAAATTAATTTTTTCAAATTTTCTTTGCCTTTCGTGTTTTTCTGTGGAAAATAGAGGGGCAACCTACGCAACTTGCCAATTTAGTCCACTGCGCATGTGCACTAGTTTTCACTGAGAAGATGCGCACCCCGTGGGAAATTTTGAAAAAATTAAAAAATTATCTTCCAGAGTCAGATAATCAAATTCTTAAAGTTTAACTTGATCTATACCAGTTGTCAAAATCTGTGTAGGAACTCCTCCTTAAAACCTTAGAGTCTTGTTTGATAAATCATCCTTTTGCATAATCTAGTTAGGGTTTTCCCTAGTTTGTTGTTGCTCCTTTTGGAAGATAGATTAATTTTCCAAAGTTCATTGGTTTTATGTTATTATCTCCTTGAGCCACTAGGATTATTTCCATATTTAACTATTTGAGTATTTGTTTCTTACTTGATTGCAAAATGGAAAAGCTTCTAGATCACTAAAGTCTGATTTATCTCAAGCTAGTCTTTCATGATTTCATTTCTGCTAGTTCAAGTGGAAACATTTTTAGTTTGCTTAAAACTAAGAGAAATCACTAAAATTACACTCATAGGTATCTTAGTTAGGATTAATAATTAGAACTTTGATTTTATTTGAATTTTTTTATACTTTTTAGGGTTCCTAGAAGTTTCTTTCTTTTGAGATTTGTATGTTCATCAAAATTTTAGTTTTTGGCTTTGTAATCAACAAAATTTTCTTCACAAAAGAGACATTGGTTGTGCTTGTAAATTGTGTTCTTAATGAAATTGTTTTCTTGACGAAAAATGAATTTTATTTGAATTTGTAGGAAGCTTGTACTTTTTGAGTTCAAAAGTCCTTCGACTTTCTCTTAAATAGAATTCATCGATAAAGAGTTTCATTTTCATATTGATGCATTTAGAGTATTTTGAGTCAGGTCACAATATCATCAAGTTTCATCTCCATACCCCTTTGCATAAACAACAACCAAATCAATACAATGATTAATAAAATCAATCTAGATATTTTTTTCATTTTCTAGGGCTCATTCCACTAATTTAGCTTAGGCTAGTGCTTTAGAATAGGTTGTAATTAATGTTGCAAAGTAGTTAAAACAAACAAGTAGCATCTTGCGGCAGGGAAATCCAATTGTTGCATTTATACTATGAGAATCTCTTCTTAAAAGAGTCAAGCGTGAGGGCATGTTAGACATAGTGAGGTAATTGTACCTACTTCATTGTCGAATATAGAAGACATGCACGCAATAAAAATGGTAAACCTCATATTAACCATTGTCGAGGACCTTGGGGTCACTTGTTAGCAAACCTCGGATTTACCATGTCAAGGAACTTTCAAGGGGATTGAGCTTGATACTTTGCCCTTGCGTGTATATCGTATCGTAGACTGTTTCCCCAGGTATAATTGTCTTAGTTAGTGATCTTAGTGGCCATAATATTTAGGATTTTTTCCAAGGTGATGATGGAGGGAAGGTGCCATTGTACCTGGAGCAAACATTGACTAGAATCACTTGGCATTTCCGAAGGGTACTCTTCAGTTCAAGATGGCATAGTGAAGTTACTTGCACTGGACTATTTCATTAAGAAGGTTGTCAGGGTAACTATTCAAACCACCATTTTTCCACATTGATTTCCGTGACGTTGGATTTCATCACCAACTAGTGTTTCTATTATGGAAACATATAATTTGTGTGTGGTTTGTCTCTTAGATTTTGTAGGTGCGTGTTCATTTTCTTGATTTTTAGTGACCTTAGGTGTATTATTATTATTTTATTTTCGTGTGTTAAAAATCTTAAACGTGGTTGAACTATCGAGACATTCATATAGAATGCAGGGGAAACCCCCTGAGTATACACCCAGTCAATTGGAAAAAATCATACTTGAAAGATTTCAACAATCAGGAATCTTTAAGTTCGAGCTTTATCCCTCTACTAATGGAGCTTATCCATTGGCCAAAGGAACCCAAATCCATTCATGGGAGGAACTCATCCCTCTCTTAATGGATCTAAAACTACCTCAATCTCTCTATAAATTAAGCTGAAGCTTCAAGATGAAGGGTAGATACTGATTTCTATAGATTCTAAGCTGTAGAGAGTTCATAGAGTTCACAGATTCTGAACTAGTAAGTTGTTGTTTGCACATTGAAGATCACACCTTTGTGCACATGAATTCATCCTGGTCATTCTAGAGAGGAAGGCTTATCAAATCGAAGGAAACAATTGCGCAGACACATGGGAGAAATCTGTACAACATCAAGGCTCAGTAAGATTCCTCTTTTTGTTTTTTGATAATACATATGAATCTGTTTTTCTCATTGTCTTGTTTCTGAATTCGTGGAAATGATGTGAATACCTAGATTCCTTGATCCCTAAGTTAGACTATTATTTATGATTATTATATACTGCAGGTGATTTGATCCTTTGCATTGTTTGTCCTTGTAGGTTCTTCTCAGCATTGAAGAATCACTTTGGAACGAAAGACAAAAGGCTACATCGAACGTCTCAATGTAAAGGTAGGAGCATAGCCTCCTTATTTCAAAGTTGTAATAATATAAAGTATAAATAGTTTAGATAAAGAGGCATTCAATGGATATTTTTTTCAAATTTACTTGTTGGAGTACTATGGAGATCTTTCTTTTCCGCAAGAGGGATTAATCAACAAAATAAATTGGAGACCATACTGGGAAGACAAGTTTAGTTTTCTTTGGTTCTATTTGATTTAACATTCTAGCTTTCTTGGTTTGAATTCTCTGAGTGTGGTTGGGTATATAACCTTTTAGATTCTTTGAGATAGAAAGCCTTAAATTTATTTTTTCCAACTTTTCTCTTCCCTGCACGGTTTTCGGTGGAAAATAGAGGGGCAACCTGCTCAACTTGTCAATTTAGTCCAATGCACATGTGTGCCCCCTAGGAAATTTTGAAAAAATTAAAATTTTCTCTTCCAGAGTCAGATAACCAAATTCTTAAAGTTTAACTTGATCTACAGCAGTTATCATAATCTGTGTAGGAACTCCTTCTTAACACCTTAGAGTCATGTTTGATAAATCATCCTTTTGGCATAATTCAGTTAGGGTTTTCCCTGGTTTTTTGTTGCTCCTTTTGGAAGATAGATTCATTTTCCAAAGATCATTAGTTTTATGTTATAGTCTCCTTGAGCCACCAGGATGATTGCCAAATTTACTTATTTGAGTATTTGTTTCTTGATTTCAAAATGGAAAAGATTCTAGATCACCGAAGTTTTATTTATCTCAAGCTAGTATTTCATGATTTCATTTTTGCTAGGTGTTAAAGCCTCAGAATTCCATTGCAACAACATGGGGAAAAACCACCCAGTCCGGACCTTAGAGCATGTCCTTTTCTATTTGGTGTAGTGGCTCCGACTGGGGGTAAAGGGACCCGTTTTCCAAGAAGGATGATGAGAGTGTGTTTTTTTATAACATGCAAATGGAAAGTGATTCAATATATCATACTCATTTAACTAAATATCTCTTATAATATACACCCGGGAATGTTCATTCCTTAATGCGATCTAGAAAGATATCTTTCAACAATTGGTATTGAAGATTATACAAAAGTTGAAAGAGATGAAAATTATGTAGAAGTAATTCTTTTGAAAAAATAGTTTAATCGAAAGGATAGTGAAATATATATCGCATTTATAAGTTAAATTATATATGAGATAAGTAATCATAAACAACTATCAGTACACAAGTGCATATAACATTCACTTATGGTAACAACTTTCATAAATAATACAAATAGAAAGATGATTGTCAATTCAAGAAGCAAAACTTAATATAACCTGTAAAAGTACCATATATACGAGGTTCTACTCATTCAAAGCAACAGTAGTTTTATGCTCCTCTTCACTTTAAATCAATTCAATGAGTACAATAGTGAAACTTCAGTGAAACAACTTCAGTGTCAAAAGATAGCAGATTTCATTCCATTAATTCATCAAGGAATTCACAAACTTACAGAAGTGCATTATTTGCAAATGTTTTTGAAATTTTTTTGGACCCTTCTGTAAATGCATGAGAATGGTTTAAATACTAAACTAAATATGTTTAAAATAGATTATTACATAAAAATTGGAGGAGGTTTCAAACAACCTTCCTCGTAATGAGTAAGCTTAAACTACAATCTAGGAAATAAAAATAACAACGTCCTTAGGTGGCCTGATCCTCTTTTCACATTTGATCTCCGAGGTGAAAAATATCTACCATTAGCTTTAGCTGAGCTGGTTGTGTAATCCTGGATCTGACCTGGCCTTTAAACACTGCATTCGAAAGTGTTGACAACGATTTTTTAGTAGAATCAATTAATGACTATAGGGTCTGGAACTGATGATATTGTTTGACCATAAAATTGCAGTAATTTTCCTGATCAAACTTAGTTATGTTTTTAATAGTTTATGCCTGTATTTCTGCACTTTATTTCCACTATGATTCTAATGGTTTAAGCTATGAGAGTACTTCAGATGTGGTTTCTTTGATAAGTTCAACTTTTAGAAGTTGTCCATCAATAGATTCTATGATTTCATTGGTCAGTTTTGCTTCCTTTGATGTTGCCTTCCCTGCTTGTCTCAACTACATCTCCCAATATTTGAATATGTGAAATTTATCAATCTTAGGGAGATCATCTTTCTTTCCTTCATGAGACTCTTGCAATTGGATGAAATCAGAAATATTCTTTTGGATATTTTCACATTCTAGCCTCCTGTTAGCCACTTGTTGAGTCAAGATTTTTGTTGTATCACAGTATGAACTTGTAACTGACATTTGATGATAGAAATCTTATTGCTGCTGCTTTAATTTTGTGTTCCATTCAAGTGCCTCTATAATAAATTTCTCTGTTTGAGGCTGACTTTTCAATTTATCCATAACTGCTTCTATTTGAGATTCCTTTTATGAAATTTGTACCTGGTGCTGCAAATTTAATATTTCAAATTCCTTTTGGAATTGTGACATATTCATTTCAATCTGCTTACTGGAATTAAACTTTTACTATTCTAGTATTTTCTCCAACTCTTGAAATTTGTCTTCCTGTTGTTTGAGAATAAGCTTGACTTCTTCTGCATTGTCAATGGTAGCAGTTGCATATGCTCCAAAAAACTGTGGTAGTCTAGTGAGATTTTTAGTAGGACTAGAACGAGAGTCCTTCCATAGAACATCCATTGATTCATTGTCAAAGGAAGTTACTGATTCATCAATCCTTCTTTGTTTTCTTCTCTTAACTACAACTTTGTGGCCTAGGCTGTAGAAAATATCTAATGGAGGAATTTCCTCAATATTCAAAATGATTTCCTGCATTGGTTAGGCCAGGATAATATCTTGATATTGATATTCTGGTACATGCTGTAGTGGCATTGCAGTTTCCACTAAATTTTGGGTCTTCTCTGGAGTTTGGAAACTTGTTGATTCATCAGCATTAGGTTTTGGTGGTGGTGGTGTTTCCAGTGCTTCAGAAAAATTCTCCCATTCTTTCTTTAAATCCTTTGATTGAGGTTTCTCTATCTACTTAGGTGTATTCTGGATATGTTGAACTTCTTTAGAAGGTAATTTAGATCCATTAATTTCTCCTTTAGTTTGCATCTCAATTCCTTTAATCACTTTCTCAATTATTTTCTCAAGACTCTCATTCCTGCTTTCATATTCATTGTCAGAGTGATTTGAATTCTAAGAGTGGTGTTGTGATTGTTCTGACTCTTGATTTTACTTTTCCTGAGATTCATCTTCTGGCATGTCCTTAGCCTCATAATCTAGGCTAATGCTGGGAGTTGGCCTTTTGACATATTAAATAAATAACAAGTCCAAAGGAGTTGTTTCTAGTCTCTTGCTTCTGTATGCTTGAAAAGCATCAAAGTCTACTTTACTGAGTTTATTAGATGAAATTTTCAACACATCTGTAAAATTCTCTACACCTTCGAATAAATCATCAAACATGTCCTTCTCATTCATGAAAGGTTTGACTTTAAGGTTATTGATAAACTTATGAACCACATCATTAGGGTCATATTGTCTCTTTGGCCTTTAAGCTAGCTTCAATGAAGTAATATTTGAAATCTCTTTGGTTGCATGACCAATGCCAAAAATGGAAAAAGTGCCACACTGTACTGGGAAAGTAGGCCAGATAGATTTTTTGGAATATCTCAGTTGTTTGGTCACACCGCTAACTAAATTTTGATAAGCAATCTATCTGGCTAAAATTTTATCAGGAACATAATAAGACAAAACATGGGGGGAATAATAACTCCCAAAAAATCTGATAGAAGTGAAACTTTCTTTATCAAACGATCTAGAAATTGGTAGAATATTTGTGCTAGCTTCCTAAGAAATCCTTGGGGCTCTTTCATTAAAGATGATCTGATGGATGGGAAACATAAATCCATTACAAATTTTATAGAAATGGAGATGAAGCTCAGATTCCCATAGTTATTTATGGTAAAAATGAATTGGAGTGGGGTCCTGGCTTATCCTTTTCCATCCCATGATAGGAAATCTTGAACAAAAGCAAATTGCATCCATGATGTAAGCACTCATGTAGAAGGGAGGTATTGTCCTAGTAGAATAGAATTTATTTGTCCTATAATACATTATGATTTTAGCCAGATTATAAAAAAAATGGTTTCCCAATTCATGATAAAGGAAATGACGACTGTGTTAATCAAAGGAACCCATTCTATGGAAAATCTAGTGGTATCTGGTTTAGCAAATAACCTACATACCATTCCGGCTGCATAATAATAAGGGGAGGGTAACTATGCTATCAGGTACATACCAAGTTTATCCCGCTTGAGCTTGCTTTGGTATTCTTTCCATCCATTTATCACTTTCATGAGGTCTATATTCTTCTTCAAAAATATTTGGACAAAAGATTTATCATAATTCTTCTACGACATAGGAAAGTGATACATTATCCGTAAATCCTCTGCAGTGAACGAACCAATATTCTCCAGCTTAGAATTCTTGAATGATCTATCTGATATGTTGAGGTTGTCAATGACCCACTTTACCATATCTATGTATGGTAAGATATTTGGCCTCATCGCTATTCTGTGGAGAAACAAACATGCAACTTCAAAGTAAGACAAGTCTGATGAAACTGCCCCATATGATGTTACTGTTTTCACTAATTTTCTTGGCTTTTCTCCCTCAAACAGGTTTTAGATTGTTATGAAACCAACTCCAAAAATAGAAGAGAAGAGAGATCAACACCTTAGAAATCATCCACTTTGAGGGAGAAACCTCCAATACATTACATAAATGAACAATTCTTGGATGATACAAATGACAAAACCTCCTTCTATATATAGGGGTCCATGGGATCACAATATAATCCTAGGCCGACCTAACAATAATAATGTAAGGGAACAATAATAACAATATGGGGGTTACAGGGGCACAACAATAACAATAAGGGGGCTACACTAATAAAAATAAGGGACTACACTAGTAATATGGGGACCTAACATGCCCCTCTCCTTCAAAAAAAGTGTTGTCCTCAACGCTTGTAATATTCCTAAATTAGCCCAAGCTAATAGGAATATTCAATTTTTCTTTGTTTTTCTTTTCTTTTCATGTTGATGAATAAAAATGCAAAGGAGGACATGTAAAACTCCTAAAGCTATGAATAAATCAATGCCACATGTGAACAAAGACATATCTGGGCTATTTACATTAAAACACCCTTATGTGTGAAGGGGATTGAACTATTTGACTGGGTCAACATGACCAAATCACAACGCTGTCTAGATTCATTGAACCTCCTAGATAAATAGCGTAGATCAAGTTGGAGACTGTTCATGTGAACATGGCTAATTCATTTGAGATGGTGTAGGGTTTTCAAGGAATCTATCTTATAAAAGTAAGAGAAGGACAAAAAGAGAGGGTTTTTGATGACCATATGATTTCAAAAGATATTTTCTATTTAGACATTTCTTATTCTCTTGGCTGTTTAGCAGAGAATAGTGTTGTTTAGCACTTGGGTGTTCCTAGTCGGGAATCCCACCTCTTTCCTTGAGAGGCCTCTTGGAAGAGTCTTGAATTTCTTGGTCCACTATCAGGCATTTGGCCAAGCTTCGTCTTCCAACCACAATTTAGATCCTATTGAGGGTTTGATTTTTTTTGCAAGCTGCAACACTGGAGGCTAGATCTACTTAGATCTAGGCAAATCTAGTGCCTCTTCTCAGTGAGTGTGTCTTTTAACCTCTTGGAAGAGTGTATTGGATCATTAGAGCTGCATTTTTAGATCAAGGCATCAAGCCTAATCAATACTGAAGCTAAAAATGTAGTTTATCTCCCTATACTGCGTTATTTTGCAAGTGAAGAGTTGCAGGGTGTTTGGAAACTGTTTGGAGGAGAGATCTCTAGTGTAAAGGAGTCTTCCTTGCACTCTGGGGATCCATGGATTGGCTAACCAATACATGTATGTTTTAGATCTGATTCATTGCTGTATCTACTTCAGAATTTCTGAAGCATTCTGCAAATCTTCTGCAGTAGATCTCAGATCTACTCTTGTACATTCATGTTTTGCTGAAAACCCTAAGGGGATCTGAAAGAGGAGCCTTTCTAGTGTACAGATCTGATATTGATCTAATTTTTTGTACACATATCTGCTCTAGATCTAATATGTAATCACCAACTGCTATATTCTTTAGAAAATAATGCTGTCAAGGTTTTATAGTGGAATACAATTGTTGCATCACCTCTTCTAGAGGGATTTTCTCATAAAAGTCTTCATTCTTCCTCTTATACTGTACGAGCAAAACTATGAATCTGATTTACTGATGTTTATACCATATTGCATCTATCACCTTCAGAAAATCATGCTGCATAAGATTCAGTAATTTCTGCATACCACAAGTCATGGGGATTGGGTGTTTTTAAGCCGTATCAGGAGTGGGAGACCTGTTTAACATAGCTAGAGTCATTTGTTTTTGATGAAATTTGGTATTTAAGTCCCTCATGAACTATGATATGAGATATCACCATAACTTGCCCTTATTTTTACGCACATCTCTGAAATTAATCTTTTTAGGGCATAAATCACTGCTTTTCCCCATCTTTTGGATCATAGATCAGAATATAAGTTGCTGTTGTACTTCCAAATGATGTATATGTGTATATTGAACTTATTTTAAGCTTATTCCTCATTGCAAGACCGTTATACAGCTCATGTCTTGCTGAATCCCTATTTTGGGATATTACAATTCTTGAGTAGCTCTGGATGCTTCTGTATAAAATTATAATCCTCCCATGTAGAATATTTAGTGGGTAATTTTTTCCACTTGATGAGATACTCTGAAATTGATCGATTTCATAGTTGTTGAGTTCTTGTTTCCGTGACTGTTTTAGGTTCCAGTATGATTTTTACTTCCTCATCAAGTTCTGGAAATATTATTTGAACTGGAAGTTTGTCACCTATAACCTTCTTTAAGCTTGAAACATGGAAAATTGGATGCACTCACGAAGAAGAAGGAAGCTCCAATTTGTATGCCGTAGTACCAATATTTTGCAACACTTTGTAAGGAACATAGTATTTTGGCGATAACTTATTATCCTTCTTAGCTTGCTTGAGGGACATTTGTTTGTATGGTTGTAGCCAAATACCTAGTCTCCTACATCAAAAATTCTCTCACTACGATGTTGATATGCCTGTTGTTTCATTTGATTTTGTGCCAAATTGAGGTTATCCTTTAAGAGTTGGAGAAATTTCCGTTGATGCTTGATGTGATCTTCCACTGTTTGCACCTTAGAATTTTCTCTTAAAGATGATGTGATGGACGGTGGATGATATCCATAAAGTGCCATAAATGGGGTCATTTTTGCTGCAGTATGGAAGGAAGTTTTATACCACCATTCCGCCAGAGGTAACCACTTGACCCATTGTGTTTTTTTATCATATACAAAACAACGAAGATATCCTTCCAAACATTTGTTCACTATCTCAGTTTGACCATCAGATTGAGGATGATAAGATGAGTTATGAGCTAATTGAGCACCCAAACAAGAAAATAATCACGTCCAAAAATTTCCAGTAAAAATAGGATCTCTGTCGCTTACCATAATCTTTGGGTTTCCATGTAGCTTTTGAATTGTTTCCATAAATGCAGTAGCAATTGTACTTGCTTTAAATGGATGAGATAATGCACAATAGTGTGCATACTTGGTAAGTCTATCAACTACCACCATGATGACACTCTTTCCTTCAGACTTACGTAAGCCTATGATAAAATCCATTGAAATATCCTACTAACGTTGACTTGGAATGGATAAATGTTGTAGAAGACCCGAGGTCTTAATTGCCTCAACTTTATTTTGTTGGAAAACCAAACATTCTGCCACAAAATTTTGATTATCATATTTAAGGCCATCCCAAAAAAATTCTTTCTTAACCCTGTGGTAAGTTTTTAAAAATCCTGAGTGTCCTCCTAAAGGATAAGTGTGAAATTCCAAAAGAATATTTTGTTCTATTTAGGAATTCTTACAAATATATAAGCTATCTTTGTACCATAAGGAATCATTTTTCCAACTAAATGTATCGGATGTACTAGGATCTTGCTTCAACTTTTGAATGAGTGTCCATACTTCTTCATCCTTCTTCCATTCATATTTTTCTTCGGTTATCCAATCTGGTTGGATAATAGAAATTTCACAAAGCAATGGTTCCACCTCTTCATCCTTTCTCTAGACTGCATCTGCATTTAAATTTAGTTTCCCTTTTTTGTAGATAATTTCAAAGTCATAACCCAACATCTTTGTGACCCATTTTTGCTGCTCTTCTGAAGATGGTCTTTGTTCCAAAAAGTTTTCAAGACTATCATGATTAAGTTTTACCTTGAAGTGCCTTCAGATTAGGTAAGGTCGCCATTTCTTTAGTGCATGTAGTATTGCCAACATTTCCTTCATAAATAGCTTTCTGTAAATACTTTCCTTTGATTGGATGACTTTCAAAAACAATGGGTCTTCCTTCTTGCATTAACACAACACCAATTCCACTTCTTGAGGCATCACATCTATAATAAAGGTTTTTGTGAATTCTGGCATAGCTAAGACTAGTGTTAGGCACATTTCCTCTTTAAGATGTTCAAAGGCCTTAGTTGCTTCAGGAGTCCATGAAAATGCATCTTTCTTCAATAATGTTGTTAGAGGTGCTGCTATTCTCCCATAATTCTTAACCAACTTGTGATAATACCCTGTTAACCTGAGAAATCCTTGCAACTACTTTATGGTTGTGGGGAATTTCCATTCCTTAATGGATTTAATTTTGTTAGGGTCTACCTTAACACCCTCGTGAGAAAAATATGACCCAGATATTCCACCTCTTTTACTCCAAAGAAAAATTTGGATGTTTTTTCATATAATTGTTTCTCCTCCAATAATTTGAGTACCCAGTCAACATGTTGAACATGATCCTTCCAAGACCTGCTGTAGATTAGTATGTCATCAAAAAATACTAGCACAAATTTTCTAAGGAAGGGTTTGAAAATGGAATTCATCAACCCTTGAAATGTAGAAGGTGCATTGGTAAGGCCAAAAGGAATGACCAAAAATTCATAATGACCCTCATGAGTTCAAAATGTTATTTTTGGAATATCTTCAGTCTTCATTCCAATTTGATGATATCCTGAGAAAAGATCCAACTTGGTAAAATAAATAGCGCCATGTAATTCATCAATCAAAGGAATGGGAAATTTATCTTTAATAGTGAGCTTATTGACTTCCCTATAATCCGGACTCATGTGCCATGATCCATCCTTCTTGTGCACCAATACTACTAGAGCAGAGAAAGAACTTTGATTAGGTTGAATTATACTAGCTTGTAACATTTTTGCAATCATACGTTCAATTTCACTCTTTTGGACATAAGGATATCTGTAAGGCCTGATGTTTGGAGGAGCAATTCCTAGAATCAAATGAATAGAATGATCATGATCATGAATAGGTGGGAGTCCTTTGGGAGTATCAAACATCTTGGAGTGATTGTCCAAGACATTTTGGAGATCTGGAGAAATGGATGATTTTGATGTTGGAACTTCTAGTGAGAATAATTGTGGAATTACACCTCATTATTATTTCTTCATAAGCTTTGTCATGAAATTATAGCTTATTATCTTTCCCGTCTTCCCTGCGATACCCCGTAATTCGATTTCCTTTCCTTCCAAAAAAAATTTCAAGAAAATTTCTTGAAAATTAAAAGCTATCATTCCCAAATATTGTAGCCATTATACTCCTAGTACAACATCAACATCTCCCATTGGAACGGAAAGAATTGGATGATTCAATACATATTCCCCCATGGTTAGCTTGATATTATGGCATTTTTTAGATCAATTTATAGTTCCTCCATTTGCAACCATGACTTAACATTCTGGTACTAGGTATAGGAAACAATTCAATTCCTTGGCTACCTTACAATGAATAAAATTATGGGTGCTACCTGAATCAATCAACACTATTACCTTTTTCTTCTTGATATGTCCTTCTATCTTGAGCATTTGAGGAGTGGTAATTCCTGCCAATGCATTACATGATATGGTCAGACTCATTTCTTCTTCTTCTAGGGTTGGTTCCTGGTGTATATCCTCTTCTTTTGAAGTTTCTTGTTCATTTTCTTCCTCCTATTCACAATCTATGTAAAATAATTTATTCTCAGCACACTTATAACCTTTAGTGTATTTGCTATCACAACTGTAGCAAAGCCCTTTTGCTCTTTTTTCTTCCAATTTTTGTGGTGTCAACCTTGTAGGTTTTGGAAGTCTAGGAGTAGCAATACTTCCGTCTTTATAGATGTGATTGGTAGGCTTCCTTGTCGCCATAATTTTACATTCAATTTTTCTTGCCAACCTGAATGCCTTCTCAAATGAATCAGGTTCCCAAATGTTAACTTCATGTTGGATGTTATCCTTTAAAGTCCCTATGAAGACATCAATCCCATGTTCCTCTGGAATATCAGTTACCATTATATTCAGTTTTTGGAAGTCCTCAATGTACTCCACCACTGAACCCTTTTGTTTGAGATTTATCAATTGGCTAAAGAAGGTGTTTCCTTTTGTATCATCATAATGTGCTATCATTTCCTCCATAAAAATTGACCAAGTGACAATTTTTTTATGGGAGCAAAGCGATCGATACCATACAAATGTATTTTGTTCTAAATGTAAAGTTGCAATGCATACCTTTTGTGTGTTTTTCACATTATTGAGATCAAAATATTGCTCCATATGTAGTATCCATGTTACGAGATCCTTGCCATAAAACTTCCTCATATCCATATTTGGAATATGGTGGTTCTTCCATCCAACATTAGAGTTTATGAAATCACGATTAACTTTTATTTTTTTCTCATCATGAGTTTCCTCTACTATCTTTTCGGCATTAGGAAACATTTCTTGTATCAACTTTGTCAAACCTTTTGTTTGTGAATTAATTAGATCATTCTTCATTTTTTCCATGTTGTCATTCATTTCATCCATTTTAGCTTCCATGCCAGCTTTGATGCGATCAATCTTAGCTTCCACACCTTTCTTCAAAGCTTCCATTTCATTTTTTTTTGTTCTTTGCGAGAGAAATTTGGTGCACTTGCTCTTGTAATTTTGATATGTCATGTTGCAATTCTTCATCTTCATGAGTCATAGTAGAGCCTTCTAAAGGCTTAATGGGTGTTGAATTATTTTTAGGAGGCATTTTATAATCGAATACTAATATCTATTCTACAATATTCCCTTGGAATCAATTCAAACTGATTTTTCACACAAGACTTATGCAATTCAAAAAAAATACACACATTTTTATTGATTTTTAGGAGCTCGATATTGAAACTAAATTATCTCTGTGATTTAGGATCTTTAATATCTAAAATTCGGCCCTATCGTATCCCTCTGAAGCTTCTTTCAATTTCCACAAGTCTCACCCAATTTATATTCTTCAAGACAAATTTATGCCCAATCTCCCACAATGACCTAATTATGGACTAGTTCAGTAGAGTGAACTTGTACAGCTTGCAACATGTCAATGTTTCCTCCTTCAGTCTAAAATTGATAAAAAAGAAACTACAGTCCATGTACTTGCGACAAATTTTTACGTAATTCCAATTCGATGCTCAGAGTGAGAGTTATGACGATTTTCCCAGGGTCACCTCTTTGAGATGAAATTCAGAAACCTGAAACAACACTAACTTCCACAGATCATATCTCCGAAAATTTTCTGAAGAAAGCTTTGAAATTTTTCCATGACGTTCCTCGGGATTTCGGATTGAATCTATAATAATTTTAGCTTCTGAAACTTCGTAGAAAGAAAGTTATATCGAAAATTCCATGATGAAATGTTTGGAGCAGTGAAACCCTAGAATCCAAAGCTCTGATACCAAATGCTATGAAACCAACTCCAAAAATAGAAAAGAGAGATCAACGCCTTAGAAATCAACCACTTCGAGGGGGAAACCTCCAATACATTACATAAATGAGAAATTCTTGGATAATACAAATGACAAAACCTCCTTCTATATATAGGGGTCCATGGGATCACAATATAATCCTAGCCGACCTAACAATAATAATGTAAGGGAACAATAATAACAATATGGGGGTTACAGGGGCACAATAATAACAATAAGGGGGTTACACTAATAAAATTAAGGGGCTACACTAGTAATATGGGGACCTAACATAGATTTCATCCCATGGAGAAATCCCACAATCCTTGTTGCACATTGTGTCTGAGAAGAATGGAGGCATGTCTATGTCTTCTACAGTGGACGTTTGGGAAATTATCTTGCCTTTCTTTGTCATTCTAGTTATTCTTACTTCATTATGTGGTTTCCTGAATTCAAGTGAAACAATTAAATTCAGATCTGAGATGAATAGAGAGAAGGATATAGAATAGAGTTAAAACATCATAATCAAAATCTAGCGCTCTAAATTTAAAACACGCTTCAAGTAGATATTAATATTTTGAACCTTGCACCCATTAAATGTCATTAATAACCCATAAATATTTCTATCAAATATCTTACACACCTTACGCAATATGTATAATCTAAAAATATAAGTCATTAGATCTTTTAATAGATTGACTAAATAAGAATCATTTCACGCACTTGACTACTAAGTGTTTATATTACACATTGCAACTTTTAACAGATACCAATAGTTATGTTTTCGCCACTGATGAATCTTGCGAAATGCGATTTGCGCAAATCGAACATCGCAACTTATTGTGGTGTATCAAAATTTTCATTTGGTTTCTCATCATGAAACGCAATATGCGCTATAGAATCATGTTGTTGCGCTTTATCATAATTTTGGATACTTTTAATTGTTCTTTTATTTTTTTGTCGAGTTCGACTCATCGCAAATTTTTCGAAATGTTATAAGTTTGTTCTTTTAAAAATGCGCAACATGATTTATCTTTTAAAGGGATTTTTAAGCTTTTTTAACGGGTATTTTATTTACTTCCCAAAAGCTTGAAGCACATATCGCAATTCGCAAATCTTATATGTGTTTTAACTTAATGGGCTTGTAAATTATGCGATTTGCAGTAAGCACTTTGAAATCAAAGTGGTAAGGAGAAAGCCTTTATTCCTAAAGTTTTAAGGCTTACGCTGAAATGAAATAAAGCTTATAATTTCTATTTATTCTCTTAAAGGGTCCCCATTTATATTAAAATAAATGGGGGGTGTTGTATAGTACAACAATTGGCGATTCACCTGGGAGAATCGGTTATCTATGATTGGTTTTTTAAAATTTCTAAAACTTTTCAAAATAAAAATAGTTGCAGGAAATAATTTCAATACAAATAATATCTCACTAAGCAATAAGATCTCACTTTATCATAATTCATAAGATTTACTCTTTAAAAATTAAAATATGAATATCTATATAAGTAATTACTAAGTTCAAAAAGATGAATCAGGTGGCTCATTCAGATTAGATTTATAAATATATACTCTTTTATCACAGGTAGAGCCTTTGATCGAGTAGGAAATTTAATATGTTGGCAGGGTTACCTTTTACCCAACAATTATTCATTGTCCCATCTGGTTACTCTTACAATCTTCCAAAAATAAGTTCAATTTTATATACTTTATCTTTTTTTGGAACTTGTTTTATTTTTTGTGGATATTTTCTATGTATTTTTTATCTCTTAAAAGCCATTGTCTTGGCTTGGTAACCAAATATTGACAATTCCATTCACTGGTCATAACTAAATTAATCAAGCTGGCTCTTGATGAGACCCCTTGGCCTTTGATATAATCTAAATTCATTACCCTGTTTTGGTAGGCATTATTGGCAATGTCAGTTTAACCATTTTCCTATGCACATGGTAAACAAGCTCTTGATGAGACTTATTATATTCTAAGCTTTAGTATATTTTTGAATTTCTTTATGAAAATTGAAAAGTTTTCCGGATGGGGTGAATGATTGGTCCTTTTGAAAATTCTGGATGATAATTTTTAGAGTTTAAGTTAGCTTATATTGTAAAAGTGCCTTTACTATGTTAAATATTCTTTTCTTGACTGATAATAGAGTAACCATATTTTATAAAAATGAGAGTTTATCAAAGAATAAATAACTTCAGTGAAATTACATTTTTCAGCGAAATAAAATCTATTTGATATTCGAATATTTCAATTGTTTCATTAACAATTCTTATTTCTAGAAGCAATAAATCAAAAAAAAATTCTGAGATGTTTTTTTGAAAAGCCAAAAATTAATACCATTCATATTTTATTTTCCTAAGAAAAAAAAAGACAATAATATACAGGGGATAGAAGGGGTTACCTCCTATGAAAATTTCTTTAAAATATGCCCATTAATAGGCAAAGAATCTCTTTTTCCAGATAGATCTTGCAATAAAGACGTTGATGGGTCTATTTCTTCTATGATTTGAAACGGTCCTAGCCATAGTCTTTGGAATTTGGTATGTTTACTTTTTTCCTCGCGTGTATTATCCCATTTCAATACCAGATAACCAATTTGAAATGTTTTTGGAGTGATAGAAGTTTTATCAAATGAAGCTTTAACTAACTATTGATGATGTTCATGAGTAACTTTAGTTTTTTCTCTTTATTATTCAAGTTTAAGGATTTGAAATTGTCTTACTTGCAAATAAGAAGAAGGTGATTCATCAATAAATTGCACCAAGGTAAGAGAAGGAATAACTACATTGGTAAGAAGAACAACTTATTTCCCACAAAAAAGATTAAATGGAGAAGTGCCAATGGAGGCCTTTTGAGTTATTCGATCTTCCCAAAGAGAAAATGTTAATGATTTGTGCCAATTTCTTTGGTTCTGGTCAAAATTTCATTTAATGATTCTAATAAGGTTTTTATTTGTTGATTATAATAAACCATTTCCTTGAGGATAATAGTTAGAAAAATATTTGAGTTTTAAACACATTTTAATAACAAATTCTATCATACAACTCCTGAGAAATAAGATGCATTATCAAACATCAAAGCATTAGGTAAACCAAATCTAGTTATGATAAACTGATCAATGAACTCAATAATATTCTCAGAGTTGGCTACTTTTAGTGGAATTGCTTCCACCCATTTAGTAAATAATTGGTAGCTGTGAGGATGTATTTATGTTGTTTGGAAGAGTTAGGAACAATCTCACCAATTATATATAATCCCCATTGCTTAAATGGTTGTTCGATATTAACCGGTTGCAATGGAAAATTTGGTTTCCTTTGTCTTCTAGATGCACTTTGACAAAATTTGCATTACCTTGAATAATCATGAGCATATTTGAAAAGTGTTGGCCAATAGTAACCTGCATTCAGGTTTTTATGTGCTGTTATATTCCCTCCAAAATGTCCTCCAGCTGGTCCATCGTGGAGTTCCTGCAAAACTTTCTCTGCTTCAGTTTTATCTAAGCATATTAATAACACGGAATCAAATTTTATTCTAAAAAATACATCATTGACCATTTCGTATTGATTATATTTCAATCTTAAAGAATGATTTGTTTTATAACTGAGTTGTATTGGGGTATATCCATTTTTCAAATAAAACTTGAGATCAGAATATTGAGACTGAGCATCGTTGAGGCTTACCTCTGAGACTTGTACTTCATTACCTGAATCTTCTTCTGATGATAACTGGGATGCTCCTGTTAGCATTATGAAAAAACCTCGACCTCTAACAATCTTAGAAGGTTTAATTTCTACATCAAATTTTGTAAAGCTATAACCTAGTTAGCCCTTTTCTCTCCTAGTTCTCTTTGCATCAATAATTGAATTAATGTAGAGAATGGAACTATTATCTTGAGGAGAAATGGCCTAAAATTCTTTATAGATTTGAAGAAAAAAAATGCTTGTTTCTCAACAGATGAATAGTTTAGTTCTTCACCTTGCAAATTAGAATTGAAAAATGATAGTGTTGCTTCAATTTGTTGGTCATTGAGCTGTGTCAAAACGACAACATAAGATGTATCTGATGAGAATGTATATAAAGTGAAAGGATTAAGAAAATTGGGAGTAGTAAAGAATGGAGCATTGATAATAGATTGTTTGATTAAATCAAATGCTTCCCTTTCATTATGTCCCCACTCGAAGATTGAATTTTTCTTAATCATCGTTTGTAAAGGTAAAACTAACTGTGAAAATTCAAGGACAAATCTCTTTACAAAATTTATCTGTCCAAGAAATAACTGCATGGTTTTCTTATTATGTGGGAAAAAAATTATTTTAATCTCTTCGATTCTTTCAGGATCAATATAAATACCTTTTTTGGACACAATGAATCCTAAAAGTTTTCCTTCATCTAAAACAAAATATGAATTCTTTGGGTTTAATGAAATTCCATAATTTTTACATCGCTCAAAGACTTGTTTTAGGTCATTCACATGGTTGGCTGCTTGTCTAGAAAATACTGTAGTGTCATATAGATAAATAACCACTGATTTGTTAATGAGTCCTCTAAAATTTGTGTCCATGGCTCTTTAAAAAGTGGCACCTACACTGATTAAATCGAATGGAATATTTTGATAGGCATAAGTTCCCCACTTAGTCCTGAATGTAGTCTTTAATATGTCATCTGGATGTACCAAGATTTTGTTATATCCTGAAAACCCATCTAGAAAAGACATAGGTTTAGAACCAGATACAGTTTTTAGTACTTGTTCCATGGTTGGTAATGGAAAATTGTCTTTCTGACATGCTTTATTCAAATTTCTAAAATCAATACAAATCCTAGTGTCACCATTTTTCTTCTTGACAGGAACCAAATTTGAAACCAATTTTGAATGTCTCACTGGAAATATGATCTTAGCTTTGAGGAGTTTATTCAACTTTGTTTTAATTTTATTTTAAAGATTAGGATAAATTTTCCTCAACTTTTGTTGTATTGGTTTCTCATATGAAATCATAGGAATAGTGTGTTGAATAGCATAAGTGTCATATGTTTTAAGATCAGTATAATCCCAAGAAAAAACACTTTTTCAGGTCCTTAATAACTTGACGAATGATAACCTTTCCTCAGAAAACATACCAAGATCTACGTTGACATTTTGTGGTTTATCATCGGTTCCAAGATTTACTAACTTAAATCTTAAAGTTGAACTTTGAGTTTTAGAATTAGTAACTCTCTTAAACCAATATTTTAAGTCATAAAGTTCTTCTTATTTGACAATTGACTTTGGTATTGGATTTTCATCATGTTCATTTTCATCTAGAATTTGATTATCATAATATCCTTTAGATGTAGGAAATCTATGATATCAGAATCATGATTAAAGACTCTCCAATTAGTAATATTATTAGGAACATAAGGTCTAAAAATCAATTCACTGAGAAAACCTATCGGAACTAAATTATTCAGATGGAATTAATTTCGATGCTACATTATCCAATAAGTCTGCACTAGCATTTTGTATTCTGGGTATAGAGGAAATATTGAAAGCTAAGAAATTAGAAGTCAATTCGTGGACTAATGATTGATAATGTTTAAGATTTCAAGAATGACAATGGATAGTATTTCTTACTTGCTTGACAATGATTTCTGAATATCTGAGTATTTTCAGATATTTAATGTCAAGGTCAATTGCTTTTTACAAACCTTGAATTAATGCTTCATATTCTACTATATTGTTTGTGAAATCGAATACAAGTCTGCAGGCTAGCATGGTTTTTCTCCTTCTGGACTTATAAAAATACAACCAGCTCCTGCACCATATTCTAATTTAGAACCATCAAAATAAAGAATCCAAAATAAAAAATTAACTAATGGTTTATTTACAAAATTTTTACACTTAGAAGTGTCTTTCTGGGAATTTTTTTTAATTTCAGAGATAACCACATTATAAAAAAGGGTGATGGTTGGGCATTAAAGTTTCCAAGAAATGATTCTGCCGAGTAATTTCCTATAATATTATTATTGAATGCTACTGGCTCATTGATTCCTTCAATATTAGTAACTTTATGTTTCATGAATTTCTCATGGTCTACTCGAATTTGGTTTGGATTTCCATTGTGGGGCAGCCACATATGTGACTAGTGTGTTGCGAAATATCCATGAAGTTTCTCAGAATAGTCTCTGCTCAATACTAAACCATAATATTTAGGAATATCAGTTACCAATATATCAATTATGTAAGAAGCCTTACGGTTTGATTACTATCTAATAGAAACTAAATTTATTTCTCCTACAACTTCTACATTTTTTCTATCAAGTTTTACTGTATGAACATGAGAACTTTGAGGAGTTATGTTCAATTTAGCACATACTTATTTAGACATGATATTAGAGGAAGCCCCTAAATCAATTAAAAAATTATGGATGTTCTTATTGTAGATTTCATAGGTTAAGAGAAATGGGGGAGTATGAGAGATGGAATGATCACCTATCATAATAAGATCTGTGGCATCTATTTTAGTTGAAGGAGAAGGAGCTTTACCCATATTATTACCAGCTTGAACTACTATTAGAGCAGGTAAGGTTGAAGCAAGGAATGTATTCAAATCTCTAAGTAAAATCTTCTGCTTCTATTTTAGTTTAGTAATTTCATGTCTTGAAATGTTAACCCTGGTCTTTTACATATCTTCAACTACATTATATTCAATGGTGTCAGAGACTGCCATTGTATTTGATGTAGGTGGAACATATGAAGTAGCAGGGTTAGTTTGTGTAGCCTTATACGTAGAATTTTTACTTACTGTTTTCTCTTTAGCAGGAGTTGAGTTCTTCTATTTTTGATTAGTTCGCATTGCTTCAGTGGCATTCTTGCTTCTTGGACTAGCAGGTAAAGCTTCTTGTTGTTCATCATTTGGTAGGATGAAATCTAACATGCCATTTAGCTGAACTTCTTCTTCAAATTCAGTTTCTTATTCTTCTATTTGCTCTTCATCCGTGTCTTGATCAGACTCAACATTAGATATGATGTTGGGCGGCTGAGAATTAGAAGACTGTTTTTTCTTGAAGGGCTTGCAAGTCTTCTTTGTACTGGAATTTTCAGCAACTTGTTTTTTAATGTCTTCCATTTCATTTGTCATGGTTTTTAGTACTTTATGAATACCTTCTACATCAAAAGTATATTTTGGTGGCTTCTTCTTTGGATCATCTTTGAAGGATGCTTTCTTATATTTCTTATCTTCTTGAGAATTCTTCTTTTCAAGAGCTATTATGTGTTTCTCTACAGACAAATATTCCTTCATATTTTCTGCCAATGTAGGTAACTTTACTCTATCAACAAAAATGGCTATGTTAGATGGGAGAGAAGAAATATACCACTAAATTTGAACCTCTTCACTAGGGACTGATGTAGCAGGGATTTTATTGAGAAACTTATTAAATCTAGAATTGAAGTCTTTTATTTTCTCTCCTATTTTAGCTTTTAGATTTGATAGGTCATTGATGAGCGAAGCAGTAGTTCTATAATCTCCAAACTTAGCTAAACATTTTTCTTCAAACATATTCCAACTAGTTATAGAGAGAGAAGGTAATGACAAATACTAGGATCCTGTAGATCCTATGAGAGTATATGGAAATAGTTTGACTACATAGTCTTCTTCAGTTACCTCTTTTGAATTTATGGCTAACATATAACTATGGATGTGTTCTTCAGCTGGAATAACATCATCGGGATTGAATATAGGTAGCCATATTTCAAGGTATTTTTGAAGAGGATGAAGAGGAGCAGACATTTGTACAACGCCTGGATTGTTCCATGGTTGTAAATTTGGTGGAGGTTGTTGGCCTGCCATTGGACCTTGGGTGGAAATGATAAGTGAAGTTTGAGTTGAAGAAGAGGTAGGTTGAGTGCTAGAACTAGTTGTAGGAGTAGTAGTTTGAGTACTGGAACTAGTTAAACTAACAATGATTGTTGGAATGGAAGTTTTGGAAGTGAGTGGAGGTAATGGAGGTGAATGGGGTGGATTATTGGATAAGACCTCGTTGGTGGTTGACTCTGATTCAATCTTCTTTGTTTTCCTTCGAGAAGTATTAATAGGAAATTTAAAAGGAGGCATTCTTGTCTTCTGAGTTTCTGATCGAGTTAAAATTTGTCTAGGTTGTAAAGAAGATGAAACACTAATTTTAGATGTTTGAGAAGTTTCAGGATTTTTCAGTAGAAATGGATACTCTAAATTTTCTATCAAATACTGAACTTATGGGGAATTTTGGTGAAAATCCGGAGATAGAATTGGTTGAGTTACACTAGGAAACTTCGGAGAGGGATGTTCAATTTCATATCTTAAGGATTTAGATCTAGCTAATGTTCTAGAAGTTGAAGGGGATCTAGAGGGAGAGAGACTTTTAGATTGGCATTTAGATTGATCAGACCTTCTTTCCATTCATAATTGGCCCTCCTTCTAGCACCAAAATGTTGAAGCCTGAGAATTCCGTTGCACCAATATGGGGGAAAATCACCCGGTCCGGACCTTAGAGAAAGTCCTTTTCCGTTTGGTGTAGTGGCTCCTACTGGGGGTAAAGGGACCAATTTCCCAATAAGGATGATGGGGGTGTGTTTTGTTTATAACATGAAAATGGAAAAGGATTCAATCTATCATATGCATTTAACTAAATATCTATTCTTCTATATACCCGAGAATGTTCATTCGTTAATGCGATCTAGAAAGATATCTTTCAACAATTGATAATGAAGATTATAAAAATTTTGAAACAGATGAAAATTATGTAAAAGTAATTATATTGAAAAAATAGTTTAATTAAAAGGATTGTGAAATATATATAACATTTATAAGTTTGATTATATATGAAATAAGTAATCATAAACCACTATCAGTATAGAAGTGAATTTAACATTTACTTATGATAACAACTTTAATATATAATACAGATAAAAATATGTCTGTCTATTCAAGAAGTAAAACTTAATATAACGTGTAAAAGTACCATACATACGAGGTTCTACTCATTCAAACCGACAATAGTTTTCTGCTTCTCTTCACTTTAAAGCAATTCAATGAGTATAATAGTGCAGCTTCAGTTAAACAACTTCAATGTCAAAAGATAACAGGTTTTGTTCCATTAATTCATCAAGGCATTCAAAAACTCACAGAAGTTAATTCTTTGAAAATGTTTTTGACAAATTTTTGGACCCTTCTCTAAATGCATGAAAAGGGTTTAAATACTAAACTAAATATGTTTAAAATAGATTATTACATAAAAATTGGAGGAGGTTTCAAACAACCTTTGTTAGGTCCTTATATTACTAGTATATTCCCTTATTCTTGTTATTGTAACCGCTTTATTGTTATTGTTGTACCCCTGTAACCCCCATACTGTTATTATTTTGCCCTTACATTATTATTGTTAGGTCGACTAGGATTACATTGTGGCCCCATGGACTCCTATATATAGAGAGGAGGTTTTTTCATTTGTATCATCCAAGAATTGATTATTTATGTAATGTATTGGAGGTTTCCCCATCGAATTGGCTATTTCTAAGGCATTGATCTCTCTTTTCTTCTATTTTTGGAGTCGGTTTCATAACATTTGGTATTAGAGCTTTGGGTTCTAGGGTTTCGCTGCCCCAAACAGGTCATCGTGGAATTTTCACTATAACGTTATTTCTACGAAGGTTCAGAAGCTGAAAATTTTAGAGTGCGAAGCCAAAATCTTGAGGAACATCATCGCAAAATTTCAGATTTTGGTTCGCAATATTTTCGGAGATATGATCTATGGAAGTTAGGGATTTTTGTAGGCTCCTGAATTTAACCTAAACAGGTCATCACGGATTTTTATCTATAAATGTTTTTCTACGAGGGTTGAGAAGTTAAAATATTCACAAAACGAAGATGAAAGCCTAAGGAATCTCCTGTAAAAGTTTGAGATCTTGGTTCGCAATATTTTGGGAGATAGGATCTATGGAACTTATGATTGTTTTAGGCCCCGAATTTCATCTCAAAGAGGTGACCATGGGAAAAACATCATAACTCTTTTTCTCAGCATCGGATTGGGATTTTGTAAAAATTGGCCACAAGTACATGGACTGTAGTTTTTGTTATATCAATTTTAGAGCCGAAGGAGGAAACAATGACATGTGGAAAGTCGTACCAGTTCACTCTACTGAACCAGCCCATAATTAGGTCATCGTAGGAGATTGAGCATAGATTTGTCTTCGAGAATCCAAATCAGGTTAGAACTTGGCATTCGAAAGAAGATTCAGAGGGCTTATTTAGGACAAAATTTCAGATATTTAAGATCCAAAATCACAGAGATAATTCAGTTTTAATATCGAGCTCCTCAAAATCAAGAAACAAGTGTGTATTTTGGTTTTTTTTCAAATTGCATAAGTCTTGTTTGAAAAATCAGTTTTAAGTGATTCCAAAGGCTTATTGAGCATAGATATCAGTATTGGGTTCTAAAATTCCTCCTAAAAAGAATTCATCACCCATTAAGCCCACAGAGTACTCTACTATGACTCATGAAGATGAAGAATTGCAACATGATCTATCAAAATTACAAGAGCAAGTGCACCAAAATTCACTCTTGCAAAGAGCAAAATGAAATGGATGTTTTTAAGAAAAGCATGGAAGCTAAGTTGGATGGTTTGAATAAAGGCATGGAAGCTACGATGGATGGTTTGAAGAATGGTATGGAAGAAAAAATGGAAGGTTTGAAGGAAGACATGAAAGGTTTGAGGGAAGGTTTGTCAAAGTTGATACACGAAATGATTCCTAATGGTAAAAATATAGTAGAGGAAACTCGCGATGAGAAAAAAAAAATGTTAATCGTGATTTCATAAAATCTAATGTTGGATTAAAGAACCACCATATTCCAAAGATGGATATGAGGAAGTTTTATGGCAAGGATCCCGTAACATGAATACTACAGATGGAGCAATATTTTGATCTGAATAATGTGCAAAACACACAAAAGGTACACATTGCAACTTTACATTTAGAAAAAAATACATTTGTATGGTATCGATGGCTTTGCTCCCGTAAAAAAATTGTCACCTGGAGTCAGAATTTTTGGAAGGAAATAATCAGCACATTATGATAAAAACAACCTTCTTTGTAATTATTGATATAAACAAAAAGTTTAATATGGTGAGCCATTATTTAGGACTTGAGAAAAATTGACTATAAGGGTAACTGATATTCTAGAGGAACACATGATTGATGTCTTCATAGGGACTTTAAAGGATAACATCCAACATGAAGTTCGCGTTTGGGAACCAAATTCATTAGAGAAGGCATTCAGGTTGGCAAGAAAAATTGAATGTAAAATTATGGCGACAAGGAAGCCTACCACTCACATCTATAAAGATGGAAGTGTTGCTACTCCTAGACTTCCACAACCTACAAGGTTGACACCACAAAAATTGGAAGAAAAAAGTCATTAAAACTGCATGGATTGTGATATGCATACACTGAGTCATAAGTCTCACAAGAATTATTTTACATAGATTGTGAAGAGGAGGAAGAAAATGAACAAGAAACTTCAAAAGAAGAGGATATACACCAAGAACCAACCCTAGAAGAAGAAGAAGAAATGAGTCTGACCATATCGTGTAATGCATTGGCAGGAATTACCACTCCTCAAACTCTCAAGATAGAAGGACATATCAAGAAAAAAAAGGTAATAGAGTTGATTGATTTGGGTAGTACCCATAATTTTATTCATTGAGTAGCAAATTGGTGTTTCTACCCTTTTGAGAATGTCCCAGTGATGGTTGAGAAAATAGGGGAATTAGGGCATTCTTTTTGGAAAATGCATATTATCAAGGGGGTTAAGTAGGGGAGTTGTGTATTGAATAGTCAAATTATTTCTATTCCAATGGGAGGTGTTGATGTTGTACTAGGAGTACAATGGTTACAACCTTTGGGGATGGTAGCTTTTAATTTTCAAGAACTTTTTTTGAATTTTTTTTCAGAAGGAAAGGAAATCGAATTATGGGGTATCACAGGGAAGTAGAGAAAGATAATAAGCTCAAATATCATGAAAAAACAGAAGAAGAACAACGAGGCGAAATTACACTGTGTACTAAGTTCCAACATCAAAATCATCTATTTCTCAGGATCTCAAAATGTCTTGGACAATCATTCCAAGGTGTTTGATACTCCCAGACTCCCATATTCACGATCATGGTCATATCATCATTCAGTTGAGAAGTGTTCCTCCAAGCAGTAGGCCTTACATATATCCCTTATGTCCAAAAGAGTGAAATTGAACGTATGATTGCAAAAACTATTAGAGGTAGTGTAATTCAACCTAGTCAAAGTTCTTTCTCTGTCAATCATTACTAGTGCACAATAGGATGGATCATGGTGCATGTGTCGGATTATAAGGAGCTTCAACAGCTCATATTAAAGGTAAATGTCCCATTCTGTGATTGATGGGAATTATTGGATGAATTACATGGAGCGATTTATTTTACCAAGTTGGATCTTCGTTCAGGATATCATCAAATTAGAATGAAGACTGAAGATATTCCGAAAACAACATTTCAAACTCATGAGGGTCATTATGAATTTTTGGGTCATTATTCAATCAAAGGAAATTATTTACAAAAGGTTATTTATGAGAAGGAAATGTTGGCAATACTACATGCACTAAAGAAATGGAGACCTTTCCTAATGGGAAGACACTTCAAGGTAAAAACTGATCATGATAGTCTTAAACACTTTTTGGAACAAAGACTATCTTTGGAAGAGCAAAAAAAATGTGTCACAAATATGTTGGGTTATGACTTTGAAATCATATACAAAAAAGGGAAGCTAAATGTTGTTGCAGGTGAAATCTCAAGAAAGGATGAAGAGGTGGATGCATTTCTTTGTACCATTTCTATTATCCAACCAGATTGGAAAATTGAAGCAAGGGATGAATGGAAGAAGGACGAATAAGTTTGGACACTCATTCAAAAGTTGCAGCAAGATCCTAGTACATTTGATACATTTCGTTGGAAAAATGATTCCTTATGGTACAAAGATCGCCTACATATTTGCAAGAATTCCCAACTAAAACAAAATATTCTTTTGGAATTGCACACTTCTCCTTTAGGAGGACACTCGGGATTTTTAAAAACTTACTATAGGGTGAAGATTTTTTTTTTTTTTTTTTGGAGCTGGTTTCATAACAACCTTCCTCATAATGAGTAAACTTAAACTAAAATCTAGGAAATAAAAATAACAACATGCTTAGGTGGCCTGATCCTCTTTACGCATTTGATCTCTGAGGTGAAAAATATATACCATTGGATTTATATGAGTTGGTTGTGTAATCCGAGATTTGACCTGGCCTTTAAACACTGCATTCGAAAGTGATGGCAGTGATTTTCAGTAGAATCAGTTAATGACTATATGGTCAGGCACTGATGATATGGTTTGATCAGAAAATTCCAGTAATTTTCCTGATCAAACATAGTTATCTTTTTAATAGTTTCTGCCTGTATTTTTGTGCTTTCCTTCCACTTTGATTCTAATGGTTTAAGCTATGGGAGTACTTCAGATATGGTTTCTTTGATAAGTTCAGCTTTTAGAAGTTGTCCATTAATATATTCTATGATTTCATTGGTCAGATTTTCTGCCTTTGATGTTGCCTTCCCTGCCTGTCTCAACCGCGTCTCCCAATATTTGAATATGATATCTTTGTGAAATTTATCAATCTCGGGGAGATCAAATTTCTTTCCTTCATCATACCCTTGCCATTGGATGAACTCAGAAATATTATTTTGGATATTTTCGCATTCTAGCCTCTTGTTAGCCACTTGTTGGATCAAAATCTTACTTGTATCACAATATGAACTTGTAATTGACATTTCATGACAAAAATATTCTTGCTGCTGCTTTAATATTGTGTTCCATTCAAGTGCCTCTTTAATAAATTGCTCTGTTTGAGGCTGAATTTTAAATTTATCCATAGTTTCTTCTATATGAGTTTCCTTTTCTGAAATTTGTACCCGGCGTTGCAAGTTTAATATTTCAAAGTCCTTTTGGAATTGCGACATCTTCATTTCAATCTGCTTACTAGAATTAAACTTTTCCTGTTCTAGTAGTTTCTCCAACTCTTGAAATTTGTCTTCTTGTTGTTTGATAAGAAGCTTGACTTATTCTGCTTTGTTAATGGTAGAAGTTTCATATGCTCCAGTAAACTGTGATAGTCTAGTGAGATGTTCAGTAGGATTATCATGAGAGTCCTTCCATACAACATCCATTGATTTTTTGTCAAGGGCAATTATTGATTCATCAATACTTCTTCATTTTCTTCTCTTAACTACAACTTTCTGGCCTGGGCTATAGAAATCATCTAATGGAGGAATTTCCTCAATCTTCAAAATGATTTCCTGGATTGGGTAGGCCAGGATAATCTCTTGATCTTGATATTATGGTACGTGCTATAGTGGAATTGAAATTTCCACTAAATTCTAGGTCTTCTCTGGAGTTTGGAAACTTGTTGATTCATAGACATTAGGTTTTGGTGGTGGTGGTGTTTCCAGTTCTTTAGAAAAATTCTCCCATTATTTCTTTAAATCCTTTGATTGAGGCTTCTCTGTCTGATCAGGTGTATCTTGGATATGCTGAAATTTTTTAGAAGACGATTCAGCTCCATTAATTTCTCCTTCAGTTTGCATCTCAATTCCTTTAATAAATTTCTTAATTATTTTCTCAGGACTCTCATTCCTACTTTCAGATTAATTTTCATAGTGATTTGAATTATGAGAGTGGTGTTGAGATTGTTCAGACTCTTGATTTGATTTTTCCTGATATTCATCTTCTGGCATGTCCTTAGCCTCATCATCTAGGCTAATGATGGGAGTTGGCCTTTTGAAATCTTCAATAAATAACAAGTCCAAAGGAACTATTTCTAGTCTCTTGCTTCTATATGCTTGAAAAGATTCAAAGTCTTCTTTACTAAGTTTATTAGATGAAATTTTCAACACATATGTAAACTTCTCTACACATTCAAATAAATCATCGAACATGTCCTTCTCATTCATGAAAGATTTGAGTTTAAGATAATTGGTAAAATTATAAACCACATCATTAAGGTCATATGGTCTCTTTGGCATTAAAGAAAGCTTCAATGAAATAATATTTGAAATCTCTTTGACTGCATGACCAATTTCAAAAAGGGCAAAAGTGCGACACTGTACTGGGAAAGTAGGCCAAATAGATTTTTTGGAATCTTTGAGTTGTTTGGTCACACCGCTGACTAAAGTTTGATAAGCAATATCTCTGGCTAAATTTTTATTAAGAACATAATAAGGCAAAACATGGGTGGAAGAATAACTCCCAAAAAATCTGATATAAGTGAAATTTTCTTGAGCAAACCATGTAGCAACTGGTAGAATATTTGTGCTAGGTTCCTTAGAAATCCTAGGGGCTCTTTCATTAAAGATGATCTAATGGATGGGAAACATAAATCCATTAAATTTTTTATAGAAATGCATATGAAACTAAAATTCCCATAGTTCTTTATGGTAAATATGAATTGGAGTGGGGTCTTGGCTTGTCCATTTCCATCCCACGATAGGAAAGCTTGAACAACAACAAATTGCATCCATGATGTAAGAACTCATGTATAAGGGAGGTATTTTCCTAGTGGAATAGACTATTTTTCCTATAATCCTTTTATGGTTTTATCCAGATTATCAGACAAAATGGTTTCCCAAATTCATCATAAAGGAATTGACGATTGCATCAATCAAAGGAACCCATTATATGGAAAATCTAGTGGTATCTGGTTTAAAAAATAACCTATATATCATTCCAGTTGCATAAAAATAAGGGGAGGGTAATTGTGCTATAGGGTACATACCAAGTTTATCCCTCTTTAGCTTGCCTTGGTATTCTTTCCATCCCTTTATCACTTTCATGAGGTCTATATTCTTCTTCGTAAAGCTTTGGACAAAATATTTATCATAATTCTTCTGCGGCATAGGCAAGTGATACATTATCCGTAAATCCTCTGCAGTTGTTATCACCAAATTGATTCTGATAACTTGCTCATCAATCAACTTAATGTAACTCTTTCAAACTACTTTTAACTAAATATTAGCCTCTTCAGCTTGAGAGGGATCTCTCAAAGGGGACTTATGATTTTCAATAGAAATTCTATTAGATAGCTAAATATATGAACTGTGACTTGATTTTGATTGATTGAAGGTTGAAAAATGTAATAATTGCTACCATTGGGCTATGGGGTCAACATCAGTAAACTCAATGACAATAATTCTTCTTATGGAAACTGAGGAAAATACAGGTTTCAATAAAAGATGGTACATACACACAACCCAGGAAGAACACTCCAGTTCAACCTATAAAGGAAGTCAGAGCATGTTATCATGAGTTCTGTGTAATTAGAGATAAAAGTCATCGCAGATGATTAAACATGAGAGATATAGAACATACAAAACATTGAACACCTCATTCGAATCCCAGGTCTAGAAGTAAAATATCACTGTATATTACTAAAACTGAAAAAACATTACATAGTAGAAATTTGGTACAATATTCTTCAACCCTTTACTATTCTATGTTGAGTCTATAAATAGATTCTTTTACATTGCATAGGATCTGCCTAGTTGGTTAGATCATTGAACTATAACTTTGACACTTAACATAACTGAAAACTACATTATTGGAATAAAGAAGACATATAATCTCTAAAGAATTTCATTCCTAATAGGATTCTACTTCATATTTATTACATTTAGTTTTTTCAATGGTGGGACAGTTGCATGATAAGGATCAAATGCTCGAGAAGCATTCACCATCACTAAAAAATTTAATGTACCTCCTAGATTTAGTAAACATAGACCTATTTTTCGGAAAAGATAAACTCCACTTTAATCTTGGTCTTCATGCTGTGTTGGATTAGTGAAACTCATGTCGAGTAGTGATTCTATGCTAGGATGGCCCACTGAAAGGTTGGATGTCTCCGGATGGCTGACTGATCTTCCATGGGATGTTTAAACCTCCAAAAATCCTTAAAAATCCTCTCGCTACAAAACAAAGCAGTTTAGGAAGTTTTGTAGTGTAGTTTAGTAGAAAATTGATTTTTTCTTTTCACCCATTCGTTTGCCACCTCTGTTGGTCAAAAAAATTTGTTATGACAAATATTTGAATACAGTCAAGCTCCCTCCTTAATTCTTCACAAAATTGATTTTAAAGGCAAAAAAGAATCTTCAGAAATTTCGTAGTGTTTTTCAGTCTTCAAGTCTGAAGCATGCTACGAAATAGCCTAATATGACAAAATTTGCAGATTTTATAGTTTTATTCAAAATTTCATATTTTGAGTCAAAATTTAAGTCCTTTGCAAGCTATGAACCTTATCAAAAATGTTTAAGCTCAACTCTTCAATCTTTGGGAATTTCATCTTTGTTATCAATAGGTTGACCTACTGGTTCTTCAATCACTTTCATTCTCAACCCTTTCTTCTCTAGCTCATCTTGAATCATATCCATTTTCTTTTTGAAGGTCTTCCAATTGATTCTTTAATGATCTGTTTTCAGCTTGCAAGTATAAGTTCATATTCCTAGTATGTTTGACCACAAGTCTTAGAAGCTGAGTCATTTTCATCAGTCTTTTGGCATTATCCATAGATTCTGAAACACTTGAGATTTGATTGTCCCATTTTTTCATCATCTGGTCAAATTCAACCTTTTCAGACCTATGCTTCTTTTCCTCCAAATTCAACTCAAGTATTTCTTCACTTGCTTCCTTCACCTCTTCTTTGAGGAGTTTTGTTTCTGATTTTTCAATTATATTCTCCTTTCCGTTTCTTTTCCTGATGATAACTTCTTCTCCTGATGCTGGAGATAAATCTATGATGTTTTCTGGATGCATAGCTTCACTGAATTTCTCTGTCCTTTTTCTCTCCATGGCCTTCTTTGCAAACTTGGTCATTGGCTTCCTTGGCTGAAATATGAAACTAACATCTTCTCCTGCAAAATCCAATTCTTGACAGTCTTACATTTCTTCAGTTTATTGCCATCACCTTCAATGTCTTCTGCTTGCACTAGTGGGGACTCCTTAATATCTATTGCATGAAGGATATCTTCCAAATTTCCTTTGGCCAATTTATGACTCCTTGTTATCCTCTTACTGATTTGTTTTCCAATCTTTTGTTTCTATTTTGCAGGTGTTGACTGAGGGATATCAATTTCTTGCAGAGGTTCTTCTTCAATGTCAATTGGTTCTATAGGAGATTGTCTTCTTTCTTCTTCATTCTCTGCTATTGTAGCTGGGGATGTAGAAAATTTAGGTTTTAAGACTTTCTTTGGAGTCACTACATCTATTTCATATCCACTCATAAACAGAAAATAATTCCAATCTCTGTTTAACCTTTTCAACTCTTTCAGCACTAACAATTTTATCAGACCATGGTGAAACAATGATGTCTCATTACCTTCTAACTTGACCTGAAATCTATCTGACATCTTTCCCAAACTACTGTATAAAAATAAGGGTAGGTCAAGTGATTTCTTACCAACAAAATGCAGAAGGAGTCTGATATGGTAAGAGTAAACCATGTGGAATCTTCCCTCGCAGGTGAAGTATTTTTGGATCACCAGTAGCATATTTGCATAATTTTCCTTCATATAACTCTTGGGGATGCCATTTTTCATATCATCTCCTCTGTGCTCCTATTTGAAAAAATCCTCACAGCCCTGTGTTAGTATGAATCTTAATCGTAAGTGTACGAAAAAGGGTCACTTTAGCTGTGCATTACAAACAACCCTAACAACAAAGATGGCTGCCAATATCTTTAGATCTACAATTAGGTGACCAAGAAAAAGGCTGCAAAAATCTAGATCTATGCATTAAAAGACATAAATCAATAAATAAAAACATGAGTTTCTCCATGCATCCAATAGACAAGACAATAATATGTTTAAAGAATTTTGTATTAATGGCACCTAGGAGGAGAACATAGAAAGATGTTACTAGTCCTCCTCAATGGGATGGGTTATTGTAAGTCCTCAGCACTTCAGATCTAAAATCCCTCTCTCTTGAAGGTGTAGAAAACCCATAAAAAAATGGAACTCAAAGGGAGATCACAAGAAAAATGATAGAAAAATATGACAATGACGGTGGACCAAAGTTAGACCAAAAGTAAGGTGATGATTGAATGGAAAACCCTTCTATTTATAACAAAATATTGAGTTAGTATAGATATTGGTGCATAATTAAAATATTATTAATCAAATCAAGATCCAACTTTTATGGGATATTTTATTATATTTGTTGGAGGGAAAAAGAATTTGACTTGGGTCAAATCCATTTATTTGTAAATAATAAATAAATAAATGATTTATTTATTATTTTAAGGATGTGGTTGAGTAATAATCAAATAAATAATTATTTATTTAATTATTTATAAATGATTTAGTCAAATTTAATGAGGAATATTATTTAAATAAGGTTTAAATAATTATTTCTAGAAAATAATAAGATAAATAGTGATTTATCTAATTAATTTTCCTATTTTGGGTTAAATATGACCAGGAATATTAATTAAACTATTGTTTAACTAATTATTCCTTGAGTAAAATCAAACAAATGTAGACTTATTTAATATTTCCTCATGGGGTTTCCTATTTAGACCGTAAACAACTTAATAAAGGTGGTTTACTAAGTTATTTTTCATAGTGAAAGCAATTTTACTTAGGGTAAAATTGGTCTTACATGGTGTACTTAGGTCCATATAATAGTAATAAGTTAGATGACCAAAAAAGGTGTAACAGATTGCCCCCTAGCGTGTGAGCGTTAGGAGCTAATCGTATGACCGAAGTATGTTGTAAGAACTCAATCACTAAACACAGAAGGGGAAGTCGAAGGGATAGAAATATAAGGTAGACCAAAGCGCTAGATGACTAGACCCCTAGGAGGTGAGACTTACAAGTGCAAAAATTCTCTTTTATGAGTGAGTACCTGTGCTATAGGCGGTAGGGGAGGCATACCTATGCTTGCCGAGACAAAGTACAAAGAATAATGCGTCCAGTAAATAAGGGACTGAACTATATAGTACATGCTGGCATAAACATGAGCCAGATAAAAAACATGATAATGAATCCCACATACATACCGTGCCTGGGATAACAGCCAGGAATTATACAATAATATCTGAGTACATGAGATACAAATACAACCCAAATCCCCTATAAATAGGAAAGCGCTATGAAAATCTGACTGATACATGAAAACAACAAGGCACTGCAAGTGACTGAGGCCAAAATCATTAAATCTATGGAGCTGCATCAAACGCTGTAATGAAGAGGTCATCTGGGCATGTGGGGGGTTACCCATAGGGCCACCCCTTCATGAGGGCTGAAACATCTCACACATACCCAGGAATCACCGGTCCAATCTGCTGCATCATTGAACCATCAAGTATACAGATCTCGATCATGCTGTAAGGAGCTGGAGATGAGAAAAAATCAAGTCAAAGGGCTGTAAGGAGTCCCTTTGCCTGATCTAAGTCACCGAATAAGAGTGGAAGCTGGAACCAAGGTACACTCCCTTTAGACCTATCTTCTGGAATGAATGATCTGATGTCTACAGAAGGAAGTCTGCCATAGGTGAGGCAATAAGAGATCCTCAACTAAGGCACGAGAGAAAATAGTAGAGTGACTAACAGACTGAAACCAGGGATGATGATGAAATGGGGTGTACTAAGTAGCGGATGGATGAATTCCATTGTTAGAGCATAAAGGGAATGGATGACCAGACAACGACTGGCATAATATCAAGGGGGATAGGGAACTGTAGGACTGGAGGCCATAATGTGCAACATGAGAGAGGAACCAAGAAATGGAGGATGGAGGAATATAGTGGGATACAAAGGGACTCAGGAAAGAATCCATGAATGTGATGATGACTCAACTCAGATGCTCTAAAGAAGGGCAACTCGATGATGCTGCCACACAGTATAGGTCCAATGGGGACCAAAAAAGACTTGAGTACAAGATGGTAACTCATGAAGAAAATCGACACGAGCATGGACAAGTATGGAGGCAATCTAGTGCCCCAAGTACAAGTGTTGCAAGTGAAGAAATTCAATTTTGAGGAGTGGTGAAGTGACCCTTCTTGGAGAAAATGTGTCCTGGTGAAGTATCAAATCACGAAAAACTAACAGATACCCATTTGAGGGCATGGTGAGATATTTCCAATGGTACAGATGGTTTGTCAAACTGAGCTACGGTTTGGCCATAGCAGGCGAAAGAAAAATTAGGGGTTTCTCTTTTAATAAGGTATTTTCCCTCCAAATTCACTCATTTTCATGTGGAGCTGTGGTGAATGTAGAGAGGAGAGAAGGCCCTAAATATTGCGGTGAGCGTAGCGGACAAATTGACCGTTGGAATCAAGATCTGTCAGTTGAAGGTAAGAGGCCTAACCCTACTCTTTCATTTCAGTGGATTGAAAGTTCAGTTTAGGTCCCCAGAGCTTAGTAACATACCCATGCTCCTCTTCACGGCTGGGTAACATTTTTTGGGGCAAAAACTGCGACCTGGGTAGCAGGTTTTGGGCAGAAAACTGCGACCTGTCCCAGGATTGGGTCTGAAAAGTGCGACTTGACAGAGAGGGATTTTTCTGTGCTATTTTTTGGCTGAGAATTAGGTTTTTATGTGTGGATACAGTATTTCATATTTTTACATTGACAAATATGATGGTTTTGTGCAGATATGGCAGAATTACGGATCAAATAGAGAGAGAGAGACCTAGGCACATTACAATCGGAGATCCAGGAGGATCAGGGTGTCCACAGTGCATTGGCCAGGTTTGGGGTTCTGAAGTTTTTGGAGAACCCTCTTATGAGAGTAGGAGAGCCCTTGTTGGCCCATATTGTCAGTTATTAGGATCCGGACCATGAGTTCTTTATAGTGCAGGGGCACTAGATTGAGTTGATGGTCCAAGACATATATTTTTTGACTGGTCTCCCACCACTTGGGATGATTGGGAATACTCAGCTAGTGTTACTGTGAGGGCGGAACATCATGGAGTTTGTAGAGCACCATTGTAGACCAGGTTTCCAAGTCAAGGGGACTCAGATACCCATAAGGGATCTAGAGAGGTTAGAGACCCATGCTGTGGTCGCAGTGGTGCTGCGGATCCTGGGCAACCATGCACTCCACCACATCACTGGAGGGCAGATGATGGTTGTGGAGAGTGTGTTGAGTGGGACCTACTATGGGTGGGCCGAGATGATGCTGTAGTCATTGAAACGACAATTTTCGCTATGCAAGTGGCAAGTGAACCATGACTGTGCATATGGTATAGTTTTGTGCTCGCTCTTCTTTGAGAAGATCCCGACACTTCGACCTCGCATACAGCTCCAAGATGGGGGCCCGAGAGAGCCCAAGATGAACCGGTGGGGCAACTATTATATAGAGGAGGAGGTGGGGTGGTCGAACGGGTGTTCCGACCCGAGTTCTTTTCTCATTGGGATTAGATGCCATTGTACATAAGACAACTATCCCTATAATGGGATGAGTTATCGAGGGGACCCGGACTTTCCACTGCCGCTTGGCTGAGTATGGGGACTCGATGGTAAGTGAAAAAATGCTAATATTTTATGTGCATGTAAAGTTTCAGAATATTGAATATGGTATTGATTCTTTCACTTTTGGTATGCAGATATAGCACCACTAAAACCGACTGGGTATATTGGACGGCCTGCAGTATCAGGAGCTGCATGGCCTAGTGGATCAAGAGCGCCACAAAATGAGGATGAAACAACCCTCATGGAGGACATCCATCATAGATGTGAGAGGCTTTTGACTGGTGTTTCAGAATGTGGCTAGCAAGAATTGGATGAATAGTACATAGAGCCATGTATTGGTCTACCTTCGAAGTGGCGAGGGGTCATGCAGCGCATGGCGATGGCCGAAAAATGGATGCATGATCTACGAGCTGCAGGAGCAGAGCCATTGGCTCGAGATCCTCCAGATAGTGATTAGGTGTAGGGGCAGTTGGTACCCCCAGTTTTGAGTTTTTGTAATATGCTATGGGCATGTCATATGTATCAGAGTTAATGGACTCTAAAACATATACGACACATATTATGGATATGCATCATTTTGATGGTTTTATATTATTGTCTTATGTTAAATGCGTGTGCTAAATGCCAATCTAGAATATTGTTTGCAATGCTATCTACATAGTGATTTTGTGCTCTAGGTACATGAGTGAATGTAATATTTCAAATTCACGCATCAAAAGCTTCACTCGTAAATATATTCTAAAAAGGATAGGATTATGCACATGATAGACACCATTCAATTGCATGGAAAGAAGCAGGGAACCTAAATGAGCATGAAGTTGGAGATGCGACGGGAAAGGGCATCGGTTAATAAACCTCGCATTGCATCATATTCGACCTTATTATTGGTAGGAGTACCAATGCATACATCGTTCAAGAGAATAAGCGAATGCAAGGGGGTAAAGATGGCCCAACCTACTGAGGCTAGATTTCAGGAGTAGAGACTTGCACCATCGGCATAACCGATATAAGGTGTGGACGGGAGGTCCATCTGGAAGGTGCCACAAGAAAAAAAATGGGAGGATGATGAACAATGTTGGCAACCTAAGCGCATAGTAGAAATCGAACAAACACTGTGAGAGGGAGTGATCTGGGTAGGATGTCTACCACCCGCACACCGACAGGAAGGTGGTGTGGGGGAGCTACCTTGGGTGTAGCTTGTGCTCAAGCTGCAAAAGTAACCATAGACATAGATGGTGCCATTCCACTTACAGGAAAGAAATATGAGGTCAGGGGTGGACAAGACTTCCATGATGTCATTATCACAATAGAAGATGGAGTGACTAGAGGAAGGGAGACCACATGACGCAGTAAAGATACCTAACTCATCATCATGAGAAGAAAGTTTCACATGCGCATCATCACGGGGGATGATGGAAGAACAAGTAGATAAAGGATCTACCGATGTTGAGCCCAAGGTGATCGCTGAAGGGAGGTCGAGTGAAACAAAAGGGGAAGATGCAGAGGGAGCTTCCACCGAGGGTCTCATGGATGATGACAGGTAGATGATGGTGGCTGTAGGATCCATCATCTCGACATCAGGAGGGGGAATGTCAATGGGAGTGGGTAAATCCTCAGGCTGGCCCACAACATACTGCGCAAGAACGGGAGAGGTAGACTGGTTCTGTTCAATCTCGTACTCCCGAACTATCTCTAAAGAGGCGCAGTAATGCGTAAGGTGGGGACAATGGTGGGAATAATGGCCATGGAGATCACAAAAAGCATAAGGTTGGTTGGTGTGAATAGTTGTAGGTTTCTTGGTTTTAGTCGAGGAAGAAACAAAGGCTTCAGGGACTGTAGACTCAGGGAACACAACATTAACCATGGGTTTGATATGGGGCAATTCAGGACAGGTATGGGTGGCATGACCAACGACATCACACAAAGCACAAGGCTTTGGAGGTGGAGAAGGAGCAGATTTAGTTGGGGTAGCTTTGTCTTTTGATGCCCTCTTGCGAGATTTTCCCTTTTTACCCAAAGCTGTCGCAATAGGAGACGGTTCCTGTTGAGGTGGCTGAGGCGTTGTAGCAGCGGGAGAAGTCATGGGGACCGGTTGAACCGGGCTCAAAGTAAGATAAGGTTTGGGTTGACCAGGCAGGGTAGCGGCTGGGGGATCAAGGTACCAGATGGGAATCCCCAGGGTCAAGTTAGGAAGATATAGGGTAGCCATGATAGGTACTGAGTACACTCCAGGAGGGGGAGCTAGGAATGGTATCTCACCAGAGGGGTAATGGCCAGGCGAGATGGCTCCAAGATGGTTAAGGCCTAGAGGAACCGTTCCAGGAGGGTAGAGAGGCTCATGGATACTAGCTGTAGGTGAAGGGCCAGGAGGAGGGGGTCCAGAAGGCGGAATCGAAGGGCTAGGAGTAGGCTACAGAGGGCGAGGCTGCTGACTAGTCGAAGCGGGCCGCTTGAGGGAAGCCTGAGACGATTGCATCATGCAAACATTTGATGAGTTGGGATCATATATAGGAGGAGGAAGACCAGGGAATGTACCAAGCAAAGAGGAGTCTTTGTAGACTTTGTGTGAGACACTTGTTAAAGGATCGACGGTTTGCTTATTGGCCATCGAAGAGATGATGGACTCAGGGGAGGTCTAAGACTTTGGTTTGTAATATGTCAACTGGTCAATGGTCACTATCTTTCTGTTATGAGGGAAGGACATCTTGAACCACATATGGGATAGAAGACATCACATAGGTGTAGCTATGACCCAATAGAATGTTGTAATCTAAGGGGGCATCAATGACTTCTATGTTAACGCAAATAATATTTCCTGCAAGAGTAATAAGACAATTGCAGAATAGGCCAATGGGCTGGGAGGAGTGGCCATCCCATGATCGAAGAGTGATTGTGGAGGGAGCCAACTTAGGTGATCCGAGTTGCTTCCAAATCGAAGCAGACATCACATAGGTGGATTCCCCCTCATCAATGATGCACTGGGAAACGTTGGCATTCTGGATCTTTAATGGGATTTGGAAGGCGACGGAGGCATGAAGAGGAGGATGTTATGACCGGTCAATATCGAAGATGATCAAGTGATCATCTAAAATATCTACAGCACCCATGGCAGATAGTGGAGCTTTTCGTATTGAAGGGCACAACTGGAGGAGTTCCAACGTTGAGATGGCAGTAGAAGATTGTGCCAATCATCTAATATACTATACGAATGGGCAGCTTTTCCAGAAGCAGCATTTCGGTGTAGTGGTCCCTTAGGGATCTTGGTATGAACCTATACATTAGGCTGAGGGATCTGAAAAGGACCATTAGTTGTCAAAAGAGGCTCTGTATAACCTGAAGAAGGTGGCTCGAGGACAGACATAGCGAGAGGCTTGTTGTACTGACGGGACCGAATCTGAAGGTTGAGGTCAACGGTTATAGGTTGGCCAGAGTTCATCATGAGAATCTGGTAATCAGAGGTACCAGATGGAGGATGTTGAGTGGCCACCTGACCTTCAAGTTATTGGGTGGCCACAAATCCTTGCTGAGGGAAAGGATTAGTAACCACAGCTGGTTGACTAGGTGTAGGATTGGGAGGGACAAAAGGGGAGGCTTTCTATCCTCACAATGTTGTTTGAGACTCCCACATCTGCTTCATTTGTGATAAAAGAGGAAAATCATGTATGTAATTACCATAAACACCAAAACAAGAACAAGGCTTATTCGTGCGAACATGCCTGTCTTGCTTGTGATGAGTGCCTTGTTGTTGGTTAGCAGTGTTAGGAGCATTATTTTGTGGATTAGGTCCATAATTACTAGGGGAATATTGATTTTGAGTGCCTTTCCTCTTCTTTTTGTAGGGAGGAGGATTAGTCGCGCCCTGCTGTGCATACACCTGCCCTTGAGGGGGCGGTGGCTGCTGTTGTGGGGGTTGAGAAGGCAAGGGAGGCGGAGGTGCTAATGCTAGAGGAGCTGGAGCACTAGGCTGCAGATACAGATAATAAGGAGGTTGGATAACATTGTTGTAAATAGTAGGTTGGGCAAAAGGAGGAGGCATGCTGTATCCTGGATACATGCTACCGGGAGGGGGAAAAGTGCTGGAGGTGCTGGCCCCTCCCTGAGGAAAACCATAGCCCATGGGAGGTTAACCGTATGGATGAGATAGAGCTCCAAAGATACCGTCAGTGGCATGAGATGCCCCGGTGCATTGGCACCATCGGGTCTTGGAAGATCAGGTAGAACGGTATAAACATAAACTGACTGAGCATAGATCAGGTCATATTTTAATGCAATTTGGAGAGAGGCTTCTTCGGTTTGAGGGAAATGCGATACGACATCTTTGTCGATAACATGCAAGAGATATCTAAGGAACTAGTCCATGTAGACACGGTCTTCGAAGGTAGGGGATCGACATAGGCTCTTTCTTCTTTGCCATTCCTGGACATGATCGAATAGGCGGGTCACAGACGATTGATAGAAAGATGTCAAAAGTTCGGTACCAATGTCATAACAAAGGGGAAGCTTGAAATAAGACAGAAAAGCTCGAGAAAGAGTCACAAAGGTGGTATGAGAGGATGAGGCTTGATCAACATACCACTTAGAAGCTTCACTAGTAAGCATACGTTGGAACAACTGAAGATGGACAGAGTCATTGGTAATGGAGTTAGATGAACACCACATGTGGAAATATCAAACATGATCTGTAGGATCTTCTCCAACAAGACCTTCAAACTTGGGGATGTCGGAAGGGAGCTTGGTCGACATAGAAGGCCAACTAGTGTCATGATGTATAGGGTCATTGATCAATTGGTTAAAATCGGGAAGAATGAGGCCTGACATATATGGGAGCAAGGGAGCAGTTGGGGTAGTTCTTATTGTGGTCCCACTAGTAGTATTCCTAGCATTAGGGTCGGGGCTACCACCACCAATAGGTCCTTAACCAGACATGGTGAAGGTGACAGGGGGAGAACCGGGGGCGGAACCAGAAGATGAGTTGGAGTGCGGACTCAGTGGAAGACTAACTTGAATCCTATGCGAAGGAGTAAGTCTTCCTTCCAGAAACTGAGGATGAAGGCCAAGAAGTCTCTGGGATAAACACCTTGGTGGCAAAATTATGACGGCAAAAAAACAAAACAAAGGGAAGAGAGACCAATAAGGGCAAGGAGGTGCAGTATCAACTGATTAAAATGTCGAAACTAGGGTAGAGAGGTGTAGGATCAATTGATTACAATGTTTTAAAGTCTTTTCTTGGAGGTGTTAACCAAGTTCTTCTTCACGTAGGGTGTGTGTGATAAGTGTGTAAATTTTAATTTTTAAACCCAGATGTTTGTAGAGAAAAAGAAAAAGTGTGATGTATAACTGTAAATAAACCTGAAAATAACAATATATGAAACTGAAATAACAAAAAATATACAACTAATTATGCATTAATCTAAACCCAAGGAGGTGGGCCTCTCCACAACTAGTCTGTAGGTGGGAAAAATATAGTAGAAACACATTGAAATAGCCAATAGATCTAAGGTCGGGAGGGACAGGGATCTAAAGGTTAGATCTGTTGGAAATAGATGCAGAAAAACAACAAAAAATCATAGGAAAAATTGTTGTAAATGAGGTGGCCAAAGGCTATATCCTGGAGGGAAGCGGAGGGGACCCTAGAGGAAAACCCAAAAAAAACTAAAAATAGGTGTTTTGGATGGATAAATAACCAATATAAAGTGGATTTGAAGGTAAGATATGAGATCTGAAAAATGGCTGAACACACTGAAATTTCAGACAACCTGCAGTAGCTAAAACTCTTCCACAAAAGGTGGAGGGTAATGAAGCCCTAAGGGGCTAGGTTCCCACTTTGTTGAGTAAAACAGAACAAGTACAGGTCCAAAATTGGCGGAGACGGAGGTCAGACAACCCTTAACAGAGGCCCAAACAAACCCATAAAACTTTCAGAAAAAATCCTGCAAAAAGTCTAGGTCGCAGTTTCTGACCTGATTTCTACTGAGGTCGTAGGTTCTGGCCTGTTTTTTGCGCCCTGGAGGTTCAGGTCGCAATTTTTGGCCCAAAAAGTGTGACCTGCACTTCCGGCACTCTCGGGAGCAAGTTTTAGAAGAATTTATCATCTAAGCTATGACTGATGCTGATCATCTGCGCAATAGGTCCGAAAACACATGAAAGTTAAAATTTTTAATGTTTTAGGGTTTTATAGGTTAAAAACAACATCAAGAAAAACAAAACAAAAAGTTGAAGTGAAATCCTAGGATTTGAAGCAGTTGGAAATGCAGGGATCTGAAAAATGACAACGATCATAATCGTAAACTCGTGTGGAGTTGCCAGTTGTTAGTATGAATCTTAATCGCAAGTGTACAAAAAAGGGTCACTTTAGCCGTGCATAACAAAAAACCCTAATAGCAAATATGACTGCCAATATATTTAGATCTGCAATTAGGTGACCAAGATAAATGCTGCAAAAACCTACATCTATGCATTAAAAGACATTAAGCAGTAAATAAAAACATGAGTTGCTCCATGCATCCAATAGACAAGACAAGAATATGTTTAAATAATTTTGTATTAATGGCAACTAGGAGGAGAACATAGAAAGATGTTACCATTCCTCCTCAATGGGATGGGTTCTTGTAAGTCCTCAGCACTTCAGATCTAATATCCCTCTCTCTTGATGGTGTAGAAAACCCAGACAAAAATGGAACTCAAAGGGAGCTCACAAGAAAAATGATAGAAAAATATGACAATGATGGTAGATCAAAGTCAGACCAAAAGTATAGATCCAAAGTGATCTTTAGGCAACAAAAGGTGATGAATGAATGAAAAAACCTTCTATTTATAACAAAATATTGAGTTAGTCTAGATATTGGTGCATATAAAATATTATTAACCAAATCAAGATCCAACTTTTATGGAATATTTTATTATATTTGTTGGAGGGAAAAAGAAATTGACTTGGGTCAAATCCCTTTATTTGTAAATAATAAATAAATAAATAATTTATTTATTATTTTAAGGATGTGGTTGAGTAATAATCAGATAAATAATTATTTATTTAATTATTTATAAATGATTTAGTCGAATTTAACAAGGAATATTATTTAAATAAGGTTTAAATAATTATTCCTAGAAAATAATAAGATAAATAGTGATTTATCTATTTAATTTTCCTGTTTTGGGTTAAATATGGCCAGAAATATTAATTAAACTATTGTTTAACTAATTATTCCTTGAGGAAAATCAAACAAATGTAGATTTATTTAATATTTCCTCATGGGGTTTCCTGTTTAGACCATAAACACCTTAATAAAGGTGGTTTACTAAGTTATTTTTCATAGTGAAAGCAATTTTAATTAGGGTAAAATTGGTCTTACATGGTGTACTTAGGTCCATCTAATAGTAATAGGTTAGATGACCAAAAAATGGTGTAACACCCTGCATTGTAAACGTTGTGCCTTTAAACTATTATTTACCACCTCTAGGGATTTTTGTAGCTTGTGATATGCTCTCTGGTGATACTGTGAGATTCAAGATCCCAACCTTTGATGTTGTCCCTTTAAAATTTGTGGCAAAGTATTTTGAAATCTGTGCATGGAAACCCTGCAATTTATGGCAAAATTGTAGGCAGCCCATCCTCCTGAAAACTTCCATAGCAGTGGGATCTTCATTCAACAATTTCAAATCCATGGGTTCATACCTAAGACAAAGACCACCCTTGTTTGTTTTCTTTTTCAATGCCATGGATGCTTTATACTCTTTGCTGCCTCACTTGTTGGTGACACCTGCAAAACTGAATTCAAACAACAACCTGCTTGGTGTGATGAAGTAGCTCTTCAAGAATCGACATTGGGATACTTCACATGAAAGGATTACAGAGTAATATGACACAGTGCATATTGGGGTAAAGTTTAAAAGGTTATTTGACAACTCATATTTTGGTAATAGCACATACGACCATAAAAGATAATAATTACAGAAAATATGACTATGAATGTTTGAAAAACATCATAACGAAATAAAGTGACCTTACCCTTTACTTGCCTTATCAAAATCTGACACCTCACATCACTCTGACACCTTTTGTTGGAAAACCTAGTTTCCTAGCAAAAACAATTTGGTGTTGACAGATTCGCTACGAAATTGTTACACAGTTTCATAGCAAAATATGCTTATTTCGATTTTAATTCACTACGAAATTACGAAAAAATGACAGGTGTAAAATTTTGTGATTTAAAATGCATGGGAATGACAGCGATATGATGTGAGGTTGATTTGACTGAAATGACATGGCTAGAGGTGAGCTTTAAACTTAAGGTAGACATCATCAAATGCAAAAAAAAATTGGACATTTTATAAAAGTGACTTATGAGACCACATCAATTTTGGTGAATGAAATGCATGACCCTATCAATGAAATTTTTTAAAACTAATGAGTGATAATAGTGGCTTCACTAGGGATGGTGTGCCCTTGTGGTACAACAAAGAACTTATTGTTCTAGTTCCATCCCTCTTGAAAATAAAATTCTAAAATTTGCCAAGCCTTCTTCAAAATTTTATGGCCTTCTCCTCGGGCTCAAGTTTGATGATCAACCTATCTTTATTAGCAGAACAACATAATAAAACGATATATATACAATGGAGTGAAATTCAGCAAAATTTAAGAGGAGTAGCGCTTTAGAAACTTGCCATTGACAGGTCTGTTATCACTCAGGTTTTCCTAGAAGTTGTGTAAGAGGAAAGTATACCCGAGGTAACCACAAACCAACCTTTTAGATGCAGAATCTAGCCAATCTGCATCCAGAGAGGGCTCTCTCTTTATGATTTATCTTTGTTTTTGGAAGGTTTTAGGCTAGTTATAGATTCAAGAGTTTGTTTAGGGAAAATGGTGGAATTCACAAACTAAGGGCAAGGTTGAGGGCTTTCAGTTCATTGGGCTATGGAGTCAAAGGATGGCTTTACTGGATTTCTATTCTAAACACAAGATGGTATTACAGGGCAAGATAGCTAGACAGAGAACAATCCTTAAAATTTAAAGTGGGTGAGATGATCTTGAAGGGATGAAAGGCAGCTAAGAATCTTTCACCATGTTCAAAAGAAAGAAATGAGATGACTACAAACAAAGAGCAATGAAGAATTCTTTATTATATTAATCAACAATGTTTAAATTAGCAAAGCAAGAGCATTTAAGAATTCATGCTTATAACTAATTTAGAAGAAAACATTAAGAACAACCACATTTGAAATCAGAGTACAATTAAGCAAATTTTGATTCAATCCTTTATGTAAATTATTCAGAAATGGACAAGATGATATTATAAACTAATATAAAAGTTCAGACAAAAGGGTAGAAAAACTTATTGAACTGTAGTCCAACACATGAATCCTGCGACAAGTCCAGTGCTTTAAATTGACATCCAGTAAGCCACGAATAAATTTCTCCAAAATGCTTTTATTCCGAAAATCTCAATGTTACAACAGAGTAATAGAATCCACCCTCAATACTCTCTTTGAGGGTTTATTTATACAAGAAAAACTTGAAAAAATCTCACACTGACTTAGCCCATAATTTGGGGTGACTAAGGAGTAATTTACAACTAAACAGGAGACAAATGGTCTCGTAGATGGAACAATAAGTAACTGCTGATGTGCTGTTTCCTTTCTTTATGGATGTGCTGGAGGAAAGTGCTGAAAAAGGGTTTGTTGCTGTCTTCTGGAGTAATTTCTTTGCTTGTTTGATACTCTTTGTATTTATGGATACTCTTTAACCTGTGTAACTGATACTCTTTCATCTGTACTTATTTTCACCATTTACTTGATAGTAAAGATAAATTCTCATCCTGAAAATAACTTTTATAGAATTTCTAATAAGTCTCTCCACCATGAATCGTCTGGTATCACAGTCCTTTTGAGTTTTCTCAATGTCTCATCTTCTTCTGTGAGTTTGTAAAAGGTGGGCTCATTAGGAAATAGATACTTTATTTCATGTTCCAAATGAAATAAATTCCTCACTCTATCATAGATATTTCTCCATGTTGGTAATATTGTTTCTGGTAAACTAGGGGAACAAGCAGCTGTATTTTGAGCATGAGCATTTATTTTCTTTACATAGGTTTCCAAGTCCATTATTTGATCCTCTGAGAGCATAGGACTTGGTAACCCACTGTCCAACAAAGCTTGAAATTTTTCTCTGAAAATATTGATATCAACCAAAATATCTGTGCACTTCCTTTCTAAATTCTGCATGAAAGTTCTTTTGATGAAAACTCTCTTTATTTCCAAAACTGTGCCGGTTCTGTCTTCAATCCCCAAAACTGCCAGCTGTTGCTTTGTCCGGGTGTTCAAAAATTGAATAAGCTAATTGGCCTGCTCAGGCCTGCCTCTTAATTCATTTCTGGTTCTGTTTATTTCTTCTTGGGCTATTTTAACCAAATCATTCTGTTCAAAAATAGCTTTAATAGAGGGCCAAATACCCTTTATTAACTCAATGATGTTACCCCAAAGAATGTCATTTATTTCCTTTAAAGGCTTTTCCAATGAAAGATCTTTTTCCAAAGCCTGAACCAATTTTTCTAATCTTTTTATTTCCCTGGTGTTATCAGCAACTGTCTTTTTAGATGTATCATATTTCTCCTCCAATTTTACTGATTGCAATTTCGTGGTTTGAAGTTCTGTGACCCTTAGTTGTAGACTTTCCATTTGTTTTATTAATTCATCAGAACTCAAACCAGAAGTGTTTACCTGGGATGGCTGTGTTTGCTGACCTGTTGTTGTAGTACCTGTGGTTGATGTCTGCCTGATAGTTTCCTGTTCCTGTAAAGCTTGTTCCAATTCCTTCTCCGTTTCACTTAGTCGCTCAGTCATATTTAGGAGCAACTCCATTATTTCTTCCTGTGAATTCCCCTTTAGAACTTCTTGGGTCTGAGGGTGCCTTGAGGCTGGCAATTTTAGCTGCTTTCTCAGTGCAGTTATGTCATCATCTTTCTTCTTTATTAATGCCTCAATACTTTTAATGTCTTTGGGGTTGTGACCCAAACCAATGATTATGTCTTCTAAAGACTTTATTCTATTATCTTTGGCCTGTGAAGAGGCCTTCTCAATTTTCAATTGTGCAGTTGTGTTATTCAAAGAATCCTACAGCGTTATAGCTGCCATGGCCTTATTGGTAAGAGTGGAATAGACCATTTCCCCAGTTTGTCTGTGTAGCTCTATCTGGTCCAGAGGATGGATGTCCTTTGCCAAAACTTCAAAATTTGTCATGATGTAGTCAGCTGCAGTAATGGGTTTTGGCACCTTTGACTTGAAGTGGCTCATTATCATTTTTCCTTGTGACATGTCAAATGCTGACATTAGCCTTTCCTGATTATGGGGAGCCATCTTCATATATTGATCATATACCTTCATTTTTAATGGATCATTTTTTGCTTTAATATTAATGAAGGTTCTTTTAATATCCCCTGTATCTGTTTTTGGTGGTCTGAAAGAGGATACCTCCGTACTTAATTGCTTTTGTAAAGCTTTCCCTTTCTGTCCTGTGTTTGTTTCACTAACTGTGCCAGTTAGTTGACTGTCTTCGCTCCCATCATCAAACACTTCATCTATGATTTCCACTTCTGGAAGTGGATCTGATTTATGTTTTTTAGCTTGATGTGTTCCTGAAGGCTCTTTAGGAGGTGTGGTATCTGGAACTTGCCTTTTCTTACCTATTTCCACATTTGATGGAGTTTGTAACTCTGGAACTTGTGTGTGCTTTGCCTGAGTGGGAGAAACCTGTGATTGTTCAGGTGCTTTGGAAGTTTGTGGCTTCTCTGTCATGACTAAAGTTTCAATCACCTGTAATGCAGGTTCCTTTCCTTTACCTTTTGTCTCTGCTGCCACTGGTGGACTGCCTTCCTGCAATCTCTGCTGTGGATTTGCTGCTGAAGATGTACCAATTTGGGGTACCTGCACTTGATCATAAGATTCTAGGTCATATTTCTTTTGAAGATCTTTCATAACTTTATTCATTTTTTCTTTCTGCACTTTCTTCTTCAACAAGTGTTTTTTCCACCCATTCATCTTGGTTAGCATATTGCTCTATATCAGGAATCTTGTGGTGGATATAAGGGGAAGATTTGTTCTTTAATCTTTTTTCACAGATGAAACCAAATGGGTCATAAGGAACCCAACAAAAACTTCTTTGAAATTTGCAGCGGTTTTGTAATATATCCTCTGCATCTCGCTCAGCCTCTCTAGAATTGCAGATGTAGGGACCTAATTGGCTTTTAATCCGGAGTTGAGCTTTCTTTTTCACACTACAAAAATGGATCACATCTGAATTGTTCATTTCCCTGAAATATTCCAAGGCAAATAGTCTCATGGGTACATACTTTGGTAACTTGAATGGATGTAATTCACATCCATAGATTCTGATGACTGTATGGTCTTGATACAAATACCAATCCCCCACTTTATAGGTCCTTGAAAGTTGCAAGGTCTTTTTTATTTCATTACTGAGTCTTGGGGGAGGAATCCCTGTCAACAATGTAGTTGCAGGATATACAAAAAGATCTATAAACTCAGAATAGGAATAGGGAGACTCATAAGAATGAATTATGGGAGACCAAAATATAACTGACCTTTGGTTTCCTTTGGCATCAAGTTTTTGAACAGGGAAAGGGAACTTTTCTGACTGATAGTAGATAATGAGATGATAGATGACTGAGGAATATTTAAAAACTTTTTCATCATCTAGCCTCATGAATTGATCATGGATCTTGTTGGCTATGAAGGAAGCAAAGTCATATTTAATTTCAGGAGGTTGCCCAAGAGTAAAAATGGATAGCAAAACCAAGGTTATCTCATCAACATATTCACTGGTGTTGAAGCCCAAGACAAAAGATATCATATTGAGGATGAGTCTTCCCAATTGATTGAAATAATAAAAACCATAGGGAGGAGACCCCTTAGGTTGATGCTCAGGCAACATGAAAATCTGGCACATGGATTTTAGCTTTTATGGAGTTAATTGCCTAGTCTTCTCAATCAATTCTTCCATAGACAGAGGTGCCAATTCTTGGTCAGGTTCAAAGTGTAGCATTTGATTGATGGCCTGGGGAGTAATGGGGAATAGAACACTCTGATCAGGAGCTATTACAGCCCTTTGAGTGGGATCATAGTTTGAATGGCAATAGTGGATAATTTCTGGGAAATTGATGACTGAGGGGATAAGGTACCTTGGAAGATTGGATTCCCATAGTCCAATGACATCTTGCCCCTTTGAATAATCGTCTCTGCAGCGACAAAAACTCAGAAGGGGGCTTTCATCGAAATGCAAGTCTTTAATCTGAAAATCTCTATCTACCAAAGGTAAATATTCCAATTCACGGTGAGGAGCATTCAGTGGAGTTATATTCAAAGCTGCCGGGGCCTCCATTTTGGTTCTTGTGCATTCAAAATGGAGGTTTCTGGTTTTCTTCACAGGCCGGGCGTGATTTCTAAAATGAAGGAAATTGGCACAATTTGTAGGTTCAGGGAGCAATTACACAGTTTTAAAACCTCTGGGGAAGATCTCAGTGATGATTTTTAATCACTAATTCAGCGAAAAACAAAGAAAACAGAGTTTTACTTGCAGTTCGGGGCGGAATAGGATAAATACCTGTTTTTGGAAGAAAACTGGTTCTTAACAAGTAACAGGCGGTAGCAGGAGGACGCTTGAACGCAGGTCTGGCGGATTTATGGAGCGAAATTGAATGAAACAGTGGATTTCAATGAAAATTCGAAAACTGTAGCAGAGAGCACAGTCGCGATTAATAACGAAAATAACGGAAAAAACATGAAAATTTGGCTTTATTTACAAGTTAAAAGGGTTTTTTATTTTTTCGAGGAGTGACGTCATAGTAGTACGGGTTGACGTATGGTGGAGGGCGGTAAGCAGTAAGCGGTAAGCGGTAATCCCCGCACCGCTTATGAGCAAAGGCTGTTTTAGTCGGGAGGGCAGCGATTCCACTGGATCTTTGACGCGTGGCAGGTGAACTATTTGAAAACAACCAATCCCCCGCGCGTTAATGTTCTGACAAAGGATGGGTAGCGGAATTGACGTGGAGCGTCGATCTGTGGAAAGGCGATCGGACGGTGGAAGGTACAGGGAGCTAGCGGGGTATTATCGTGCGGGCCCGGCGGGGTTTTAAACACGTTTTAACGTTATTTAATCATTCCGGGGGGTATATAATAGGCGGAAAGGTATGATTATTAGTTAATTCAGATAATTAACTAATTCCATGGTTTTAAAGGAAATAGGGGTCGCGGTGGGGTTAAAAAGTCGGGTGAAATGCCAGGTGGATGAGCCACGTTGGCGCGGGATTTTCCAAAGTTTGGTTTCGAAAAACTTCAGGTTTTATTTATATTTTCGGGTTTAAACATATATATCGTATGTTTAAAGTTTATTTTTCATATATATGTTTTTATTTTATTATATGGTAATTTAACAAATGTAATTAACTTACCATAGGGGCGGGTTTACGATATAAAGATATAATTTAACCAAAGGGCTTATATAGTGGGTTTTTATTGGAATGCAAGGGGAAATAATTACTTTGGTTAAACTTTATAATAGAGGGGTTTTTGGGGTATTTATAAAAAAGGAGTTATATACTTAGGATAGGGCATTTGACTAGGGATTTAGTAAATAGAGTTAAACATTAATATGACAAAGGGACAAGGGAACTCAAAACACTTTGCACATCTAAGAAAGTGATAATTTTTGAAGTAAATTGCAATATCTCATCTTCAACACTTAAACTTAGAATAGTAAGTTATTTTGAGGGATTTTTATGGAATTTTGCATAATTTTCCTAAGCCAAATGAGATTTTACTTAGGAAAAGGTTAAAGATGAATGATTATAATGATGAATTATCTCAAGTACTTAGGTCTTTTTTGATCATTAGGCCGAGGGTCCGGTCCCTCCAAAAGTCAAGGAAATGCCTTGAGCCCTTTTGATCTCCAAATACCTTAGTACTTTGGGGGAAATTAGTAAAACTTTTGAGGGGAAAGTGATGAGGGAAGTTAATGAGTTTGACTTTGCTTGCTATGATTTTCCAGTGTATTTCCTGCTTTAGTATTTGTGATGAAAGTAAAGGATTAAAAACATGTAGCAGCATCATTCATCAGATAACACTTTGCAGCACCATCTACCTACCCTATCTACTTGACACTACCATTTTCTCTTCTTTATTAGGGTGAATTTAGACTTGCAAACCCTTGTCAATCTTTTCTTTTTACATGATAAATCTATCTATTTCTACCCTTATTACATCCAAGGGCTCAGATTGAACTGTTGAGCACCTTTTATTCACTCTACCTATCTACTTATCTGCCAAGATTAAACTGTTTGGTCAAATATTTATTCTCTAATCTACAACATGAAATTGAAATATGAGTAAGCCAAGTTTAAACAGTTTGACTTATTCATGAATTGTGGCAAAGGTTTTGACAAGCTGCACACAATTTCTTTATTACAAAAAATGAAATAGTAGTGGCATTTGGATTTGCACACTTTCCTTGGTCTATTTTTGCTTGGGGTTCATTTCTTTCATTTTCTTGACCAATTTATTTTTCTTACCCTTTGATTTTTCTTTTAGGGTATACCCTCTTTACATTTTTTAATTTTTTTGATTTTTTGGTTTTTCAAGAATATGGAACACCTTTGCTCAAGAAAAAGGTTTGAACATATTCCATAGTTCAATCAAGACAATCATGAAAGATGAAACCTATTGGTATAGGAGACTAACACTGGCTCCACTTGGGGATGGCTTTTCCTTGTGAAAAGTCAGGAACAGCAGGTCAGATGCCTCAAAATGTCTTCAAACTGAAAGTATGAAATCTTCCTTCTTCTGGTAGCTTTATTTTACATATGATAGTGAAACTTTTGGAACTTAGGGCCTTAACTTCGGGCTTCAATTCCAAGAAGTCACCATCCAATCCAAAACTGCATTAGAAAAAATGATATATTATGTACAAGTTAGAAAAATCAAAACATTCTAGTAAATGGGATCAAAATAATGCTTGAGCATTCGACCATTGACTGGTCCTTCTTCAACTTCTGAATTGTCCAACTCCTTCAAAAAGTATGTGTTGTTTCCCTGCAAGGCATGAATGATATAAGGCCCTTTCCACAAGAAATCAAACTTTCCATGCTTCCCTTTTTCTTCTCTTCTAGAATCCCATCTTAGGACTTTATCACCTAGTTGAAAATCTTCTGCTTTAGTCCTTTTATCAAACATTTTCTTTAGCTTTTCCTGCAAGACTTGTGATCTTTGGTATACTTCTTCCCTGGTTTGTTGTAGGTGGATTTTTTGATTAATTCTTCTTTGAATGTCATTTGGCTCCACTTGAGCCTCCTGAAGTAATTTCATAACAGGAATTCCTAAAGATGATGGGAATCTTGCTTCAAGGCCATAAACTAACTCATATGGACTAGTCCCAATTGATTTCTTAGTTGTAAGTCTGTCTTCCCACAATGCATTGGTCTTTTTCTTGTGCCAGTTCTTTTTATTTTCTTCCAACAATTTCTTAATGATATTAATCAGGCTTTTATTAGAGGATTCTGCTAGTCCATTACCCTGGGGGTAATAGGCTGTTGAATGGCCTAAAGTAATATGATATTTATGGAAGAAACTAATCATTTTCTTTGATTTAAATGCAGTAGCATTGTCTGTTATAATCTTTTCTGGACATCCAAATCTTGAAAGTATGTTGGTTTCTAAAAACCCTATAATCACAGAATCATTGGACTGTCTACATGGGATGGCTTCAATCCATTTAGTGAAGTAGTCTGTGGCAGTTAAAATCCATCTGTGTTGCCCTGAAGAAGGGGGGTGAATTTTTCCAATAAAATCTAACCCCCATTGTTGAAAAGGTCTTTCTGTGGAAATTGGTTTTAAAGGCAAAGGTAACAACTTTCTTTTACCTTCAAATATTTGACATTTATGACAAGTTGTTACAAATTTCCTAACATCAGAAAATAAAGTTGGCCAGTAGAAACCAGCTCTTAAGATTTTGTCTACAGTTGATTTCCAGTAGAGATGTCCTCCACAATCCCCTGCATGAAATTCATTAAGAACTTTATCAGCTTCATCTTTTAAGAGACAATTCAACAAGATTCCTTCATGATTTTTCCAAAATAGAGTGCTATCTAAAATACAATATTTCAAAGATGTCATTTTTAAAAATCTTCTTTTGGTTATGGACAACCCTGGAGGAGCTTGCAGGTTTAATAAAACATGAATTATATCAGTGTACCAGGGTGAATCTAAGAAAGCTTGACTGATCTGTGGAGTCGCCATCTCCTGATTGTCATCCAGTTCATTAATGTCTAAGGCTTGGCAATTAGTTTCCGTCATGAGTTGTGCCAATCCTTGACCTTTTATGAGTTTTGTTGGTTTAATCTCAATATCATATTCTAAAATGGTAGCTATCCACTTACCTCTTTTACCTTCAATGCCATCTTGAGTCAAAATATCTTTAACTACAGCATTAGGTACATAAGCTATCACATGAGAATATAATATGTAAACCCTGAAATCTTTAATTGCTTTTACCAATGCAAAAGCATGTTTTTCCATAATATTGTATTTCAGAGATGCATCCCTAAGTGCTTTACTAAAAAATGCTATTGGTTTTTCACACCCTTGGTCATCTTTTTGAAGTAAAACAACTGCAACTGTATGTTCAGAAGCAAATGAAAAAATAATGAAATCTCTGTCAAATTTGGGACTAGTAAGAACTGGTGTCCTTGTTAAAGCCATTTTAATTTCCTCAAATGATTGTTTGGCTTCTACAGTCCAGTCAATGCTTGAATCTTTCCTCAACATGTTAGTAAGTAATCTAAGTAATTCAGCTAAACTAGAAATAAATCTTCTCAAGAAATTAATTTTTCCTATGAATGCTTGCAACTCTTTTATGTTTCTGGGGTGGGGTATTTGCAAAATTGCTTGAATTCTCTCTGGATCAATCCTAATGCCATATTTATAAATAATATGACCTAAAATCTTTCCTTCTTCCAAACCAAACAATGACTTCTTAGGGTTTAAAGAAATCCCATATTTTTTGCACTTTATAAATACTTGCCTTAGGTGATCTAAATGTTCTTGATCTATTTTAGAAAAAACAGTCAAATCATCTAGGTAAATAACCATAAAATCATGTATCTCTTTAGCAAAAGCAATATCCATTGCTCTTTGAAATGTAGCTCCTGCATTCTTGAGTCCAAATGGCATTTTGACATATTTAAACGTACCCCGTGGTGTAGTGAATGCTGTTTTATCCTGGTCATCAGGGTGAACCAGAATCTGGTTGTACCCTGAAAATCCATCCAGTAATGATATTCTAGAAGATCCTACTACCCTTTGCAGAATGTGGTCCATTTTCGGCAGAGGATAGTTGTCTTTTAAAGAAAATTTATTCAAATTTCTTAAGTCGACACACAGTCTAATTTCTCCTGTCTTCTTTCTTGTTGGTACCAGGTTAGAAACCCATTCTGAGAATCTGATAGGAGCTATAATCCCTGCTTCAAACATTCTTTTGATTTCCTTTTCAATTGAAGGTAATAAAACAAGATTTATTCTTCTAAGCTTTTGTTTAAAAGGTTTCTGGTCTGGTTTCAAAGGTATAGTGTGTTGAATGATGGATGTATCATAAGATTTGAGGTCTTCATAACTCCAGGCAAAAACATCCTGGAATTATTTTAATAGTTCAACATATTTAACCTTTTGATCTTTTGGAAGAGATTTGGACAACTTGACCATTTTGGGATTTTCTGGGGTTCCTAAGTTGCATTCTTCCATATCGGCCTTCACAGGTTCCATTTTAGGTCTAAATGGAATATCATTTGAGTCAAACAGATCTTCCAAAGGAGTTAATCCTTTGGGCAAATGATTATCTTTTAAATTTATGATTTCTGTCTCATCTTCTATGATCTCATCAGATTCCATGTGTTTCAAATTTTGCATGTCCTTTCCTGTGAATGTGGTTGGATGCAGCATATGAATTTCATTTTCTCTTGAAATTTCTATTTTTTGTTCTTTTTCTTGATCAAATTCATCAATAGTTATGTCTTCATCTATATTACAGTTAGAAAACTCATTTTGAAGTGTCAAAAAATTATTGATTTGATTGTTATTAACAAATACTTGCCAATTCAAAATATTGTCTGGTATAGCAGGCCTATGTCTAATCTCAGCTGAAAACTGATGATTAGGGTCAAAAGGTAACTTGCATGTGCTAGCAAACATGGCGAGGCTGTGAGCATGCAAATTTTGTTTCCTGGGAATCTTGGCAAGTTGAGCTTGTAAAAATGTGTTGAGAATCTCTACAACTGTCTCTCTGTATTGTTTCAGTCTCGTGTCTTTTGTTGAACATTCTCCTTTAATCTGTTGAATGATTAGTTCAGAGTCTCCTATGATTGATACCCTAATAGCTCCTAACTTCTTGACATGTTTAAGCCCTAATAAAATAGCTTCATACTCTGCCATGTTGTTAGTGCATTTGAAATTCAACCTATAAGCATGACCCTCTGCATGATTATTCTCAACATTATGTAACCAAATCCCAGCTCCTGCCCCTAGTCTGTTTACTGAGCCATCAAACTCTAAATGCCATAGAATTTCATGTTCATAATCTTCATCAATTGTTTTAAAGTGTTTCTTGACAGGAGCTAGTTGTTTAGTTTCTTCGGGTATTTCTTGATCATCTGGTGTTTCTTTGTTTTCAGAGATTTCTTCAATTTTAACAGTGGTTTTGTTTATGGTTTCCAATTCTGGAACTTCTATTTCAGTAGGGAGATCCAACTCAGCATTGTATAAAATAAAAGAATCCATATCAGAATGTACGGAGTAAACAGGGAAGTTTTCAGGCTTCTCATGGCTACTGACCAAATACTTCATCAAGGTTTCTCTATATAATCTTTTAGGCTGACCAAATACTGAAATAGTTGCATATGACATGTCTAGTTGAATAGACCCTCCAAGTTTAGCACCCCAAGATCTAGACAATAACATACCATATTTAGGTGGAATATCAGCCACTACTATGTCCATTAAGACAGACTTAGCAGGGTATTGTACCAAAGTTACACACAAATCTTTAATCAAACCTAAACATTTTACCTGACTAGAATCAAATGAGAACAAATCTTTGTACGGTCTGGTAATATCTAGATTCAATCTTTCCATTACTGCTTTTGGCATCAAATTGTGAGATGCTCCAGAATCAAGCATTGCATTATGGAGTATCTTGTCATGAACATTCGGGCTTACATAAAATGGAGGAGTTCCTCCACTTTCTGGTTTGCCATTAACCTCAGGGCCAAAAAGAAGTTTGGGTTGATCATCAAGAATGTTTACTGAATCATCCAATCCAGTAATGTTAATGTTTAGGGACTTGGTAATCTGACTTCTATAGACATCATGTTTAGCCAATTCTGATAAAGGAACAACTATCTTGAGTTTGCCTATTTCAGCCTCTAGATTGAAAGGTTTTTCCGTCTGAGTTTTAGTATTTTGCACAGTTGGGTTTTCTCTGTTTTTTGGGTCTTCAATATTTTTCTCTTTTTCATGAATGAAGTTTTGTTTTGAAGATGTTTCTGGACTAACCTCTATTGATTCTTCTACGTTTCCCATAGGAGGAAAAGTATTAGACTGTTGTTTGTTGTTTGGTTGGTTGTCAGAGACATCTTCAATTATTGGATTTGAAGAGTTGGGAGTTATTCTAGACAAAATTTGTACTTGGGGACTGTTTTGTACAGGGGGAATGTTGACTTTACCTTTGACATTTTGTTTTGCAGTTTTCTGTTTGCTATTCTCTGGTACATCAATCCGTCTACTTCTCAAGTTGTACTGTTTATGAACCTCATAAATTGATGTGTCATAGCCTTCCTTGAAATCAAAAGTCTCACCTGAATGAGTTTGGAATGTTTCCAGGATGTGATTCTCTTGATCATCTTGGGATAGGAAGACTTCTGGTTCATTTTTGTCATCTGTTACATTGTTTATTTCTAAATCTTCTGTAGGTTCTTCAGAAGTTGAACCTTCAACAAAGTTTTCTTGGAAAGGTGGTCTAATGTTCTGGTCAGGAACATTCTTTCCACTATTTTGATTCAGATTCCTCCTAAAGTTTGGGTTTCTTGCAACATTCTGATTGTCACTAGAAGACTTTCTTTCAATGGTTTCCACTCTGTCTCCTAATCTTTCCATACCTTTAATGATTACATGCAACTTCTTTTCAAAAGCTGAAGGTTCTTCATTCATAGGCATTCTTCTTTCTGCCCTAGCTCTGGCTCGTTTTTCTATCAGATTTTCTTCTACACTCACCACTATGCTTTGCATTTCCTCTAGTGTTTGAGGAGCCCTTTCCCTGAGGGAATAAGCTATGTCAGAATCAAAACCGTCTGGAAATTTAACCAATACAGAGTCAGGTGGGGGTCTTAGGTTTTGAGGAACTGCATTATATGCTTCATTGAATCTAATGATATAATCTTGTACGGTTTCGTTAGGTCTTCTTCTTAATTTCTCAAATTCTGATAGGATCTGAAGAGGATCCTTTTTCTTCTCCCATCTGTTCAAAAATGCCCTATATAAAGCTTCTAAATCAGTAATACTATTCGGGGCAAGGGCCCTAAACCAAGTTCTAACTTCTCCAGTAAGACTCTGAACGAAAATTCTCATTCGGATATTATCAGTATCAATCTCGTAAAACTCAAAGTAATCAGTCATCCTCTTGGTGTGTTGTTGAGCTGTGTAAGTACCTGATCCATCAAAAGGTGTGATCTTACTTTGATAATCTTGAGGTAAAGCTGGAGGGTTGGCTGGTAACTGTAAAGGGGCATATCGATTAGCCATTGGAAGATAAAGTGGGGTAATAGGAGTTGATGGTCTGGCAGGAGGAGATGGAGGAGTAGAAGGGGTGACAGGTGTTTGAAAAGCTTGAGAAAAAGTGACTGAACTTGGAGATGCTTCAGTAATTACAGAGATGTTTGAACTTTCTTCAAAGGTTTGTTCAGACTGAATAGAGTTATGTAATTCTCTGTCAAGATGATGAGAAACAAATCTGTGTTGCAAATCTTCAAAGAACAATGGATCTGGCACTAATCTGGATAATTCAGTTTCAGAAAAATTCACAAATAAAGATGTTTCAAATCGTGCATCAAAAGGAATGTCATCAATATATATAATTTTCACAGGACAAGATGCAGATCTAGAAAGTGGTCTAGAACTTCCTGAACTTTCCTGACTTCCTCTTTCAGAACTTTCTTGACTTCCTTTTCTTCTAAGAATCCTAGGAATCAGATTTGGATTTTCAAATATTGGTGGTGGATTAGGGTCAGGATTTGACCTAGTATGTCGAATCCTTTCTGAAGCCAGTTTTCCTAGACTATGTGTTTTTTGAATTTTTGATTTTAATTGAAAGAATGAATACAACTTCTAAAAATTCTTCAAGAAATAATGATGTGTGATTAAAATTTTCTCAAAGATCTGTTAAACTTAGAGAATCTGATTGAATATTTTGAAACTAAGATTCAATATATAAGCTAAATCAGAGATAGACTGAAGCAGCATTTATTTACTTTTGCAATTGCAGAGCAAAAGAAATTTCAAAGGCTACCTGGCTGATCTTCAGACTCTGTCTATAGCTTATAAATCAAACAATAGTATCAATAAGATGATTCAGATCCCCAGTATGGTCGCCACTATGTTATCACTGAGGTTTTCCTAGAAGTTGTGTAAGAGGAAAGTATACCCGAGGTAACCACAAACCAACCTTTTAGATGCAGAATCTAGCCAATCTGCATCCAGAGAGGGCTCTATCTTTATGATTTATCTTTGTTCTTGGAAGGTTTTAGGCTAGTTATAGATTCAAGAGTTTGTTTTGGGAAAATGGTGGAATCCACAAACTAAGGGCAAGGTTGAGGGCTTTCAGTCCATTGGGCTATGGAGTCAAAGGATGGCTTCACTGGATTTCTATTCTAAGCACAAGATGGTATTACAGGGCAAGATAGCTAGACAGAGAACAATCCTTAAAATTTAAAGTGGATGGGATGATTTTGAAGGGATGAAAGGCAGCTAAGAATCTTTCACCTTGTCCAAAAGAAAGAAATGAGATGACTACAAACAAAGAGCAATGAAGAATTCTTTATTATAGTAATCAACAGTGTTTAAATTAGCAAAGCAAGAGCATTTAAGAATTCATGCTTATAACTAATTTAGAGGAAAACATTAAGAACAACCACATTTGAAATCAGAGTACAATTAAGCAAATTCTGATTCAATCCTTTATGTAAATTATTCAGAAATGGACATGATGATATTATAAACTAATATAAAATTTTAGACAAAAAGGGTAGAAAAACTTATTGAACTGTAGTCCAACACATGAATCCTGCAACAAGTCCAGTGCTTTAAATCGTCATCCAGTAAGCCACGAAATAAATTCCCCAAAATGCTTTTATTCCGAAAATCTCAATGTTACAGCAGAGTAATAGAATCCACCCTCAATACTCTCTTTGAGGGTTTATTTAAACACTAAATAATTGAAAATATCTCACACTATCCTAGCCCATAATTTGGGGTGACTAAGGAGTAATTTACAAGTAAACAGGAGACAAATGGTCTCGTAGATAGAATAATAGGTAACTGCTGATGTGCTGTTTCCTTTCTTTATGGATGTGCTGGGGGCAAGTGCTGAAAAAGGGTTTGTTGCTGTCTTCTGGAGTAACTTCTTTGCTTGTTTGATACTCTTTGTCTTTACGGATACTCTTTAACCTGTGTAACTGATACTCTTTCATCTGTACTCATTTTTACCATTTACCTGATAGTAAAGATAAATTCTCATCCTGAAAATAACTTTTATAGAATTTCTAATAAGTCTCTCCACCATGAATCGTCTGGTATCACGGTCCTTTTGAGTTTTCTCAATGTCTCATCTGCTTCTGTGAGTTTGTAAAAGGTGGGCTCATTAGGAAATAGATACTTTATTTCATGTTCCAAATGAAATAAATTCCTCACTCTATCATAGATGTTTCTCCCTGTTGGTAATGTTGATTGTGGTAAACTAGGAGAACAAGCAGCTGTATTTTGAGCATGAGCATTTATTTTCTTTACATAGGTTTCCAAGTCCATTATTTGATCCTCTGAGAGCATAGGACTTGGTAACCCACTGTCCAACAAAGCTTGAAATTTTTCTCTGAAAATATTGATATCAACCAAAATATCTGAGCACTTCCTTTCTAAATTCTGCATGAAAGTTCTTTTGATGAAAACTCTCTTTATTTCCAAAACAGTGCTGGTCCTGTCCTCAATTCCTAATATTGCAAGCTGTTGTTTAGTTCGGGTGTTCAAAAATTGAATAAGTTGATTGGCCTACTCAGGCCTGCCTCTTAATTCATTTCTGGTTCTGTTTATTTCTTCTTGAGCTATTTTAACCAAATCATTTTGTTCAAAAATTGCTTGAACAGAGGGCCAAATACCCTTTATTAACTCAATGATACTACCCCAAAGAATTTCATTTATTTCCTTTAAAGGCTTTTCTAATGAAAGGTCCTTCTCTAATGCCTTAACCAATTTTTCTAACCTTTTTATTTTTCTGGTATTGTCAGCAACTGTCTTCTTAGATGTATCATATTTTTTCTCCAGATTTACTAATTGCAATTTTGTGGTTTGAAGTTCTATGACCCTTAGTTGTAAACTTTCCATTTGTTTTATTAATTCATCAGAACTAAAACCAGAAGTGTTTACCTGGGATGGCTGTGTTTGCTGACCTGCTGTTGTAGTACCTGTGATGGATGTCTGCCTGATAGCTTCTTTTTCCTGCAAAGCTTGTTCCAATTCCTTCTCAGTTTCACCTAGTTTCTCAGTCACTTTTAAGAGCAACTCCATTACCTCCTCCTGTGAATTCCCCTTCAGAACTTCTTGGGTCTGGGGATGTCTTGAGGCTGGCAATTTTAGCTGCTTTCTTAGTGCAGCTATATCATCATCTTTCTTCTTTATTAGTGCCTCAATGCTTTTAATATCTTTGGGGTTGTGCCCCAAGCTAATTATTATGTCTTCCAAAGACTTTATTCTGTTATCTTTGGCCTGAGAAGAGGCCCTCTCAATTTGCAATTGGGCACTTGTGTTATTTAAAGAATCTTGCAGCGTTATAGCTGCCATGGCCTTGTTGGTAAGAGTGGAGTACACCATTTCTCCAGTTTGTTTATGCAGCTCTATTTGGTCCAAAGGATGAATGTCCTTTGCCAGGACCTCAAAATTTGTTCTAATATAATCCGCTGCTGACATAGGTTTTGGCACCTTTGACTTGAAGTGGCTCATCATCATTTTGCCCTGTGAAATGTCAAATGCTGACATTAATCTCTCCTGGTTATGTGGAGCCATCTTCAGATATTGATCATATACTTTCATTCTTAATGGATCATTCTTGGCCTTTATGTTGATGAAAGTTCTTTTTATATCCCCTGTATTTGTTTTAGGTGGCTTGAAAGAGGATACTTCTGTACTTAATTGCTTTTGTAAAGCTTTCCCTTTCTGGCTTGTGTTTGTTTCACTAACTGTGCCAGTTTCTTGACTGTCTTCCCTCCCATCATCAAACACCTCATCTATGATTTCCACATCTGGAAGTGGATCAGGTTTCTGCTTTTTGGCTTGATGTACCTGTGAGGTTTCTTTCGGAGGTGTGGTATCTGGAACCTGCCTTTTCTTTCCTATTTCCACATTTGATGGAGTTTGTAACTCTGGAACTTGTGGATGCTTTACCTGAGTGGGAGAAACTTGTGTTTGATCAGGCGCTCTGGAAGTTTGAGGTTTCTCAGCCATGACTAAAGTTTCAATAACCTGTATTTCAGGTTCCTTTCCTTTGCCTTTTGTCTCTGCTGGAACTGATGAACTGCCTTCCTGTAATTTCTGCTGTAGGTTTGCTGCTGAAGAAGTGCCAATGTGAGATACCTGCACTTGACCATAAGATTCTAGGTCATATTTCTTTTGAAGATCTTTCATAATTTTATTCATTTTTTCCTCTTCACTTTCTTCTTCAACTAGTGTTTTTTCCACCCATTCATCTTGGTTAGCATATTGCTCTATATCAGGAATCCTGTGGTGGATATAAGGGGAAGATTTGTTCTTTAATCTTTTTTCACAGATGAAACCAAATGGGTCATAAGGAACCCAACGAAAACTTCTTTGAAATTTGCAACGGTTTTGTAATATGTCCTCTGCTTCTTGCTCAGCATCCCTAGAGTTACATATGTAGGGACCTAATTGACTTTTAATCCGGAGTTGAGCTTTCTTTTTCACACTACAAAAATGGATCACATCTGAATTATTCATTTGCCTGAAATATTCCAAGGCAAACAGTCTCATGGGTACATACTTTGGTAACTTGAATGGATGTAATTCACATCCATAGATTCTTATGACTGTATGGTTTTGATACAAATACCAATCCCCAACTTTATAGGTCCTTGAAAGTTGCAAGGTCTTCTTTATTTCATTACTGAGTCTTGGGGGAGGAATCCCTGTCAACAATGTAGTTGCAGGATATACAAAAATATCTATAAACTCTGAATAGGAATAGGGAGACTCATACGAATGAATTATGGGAGACCAAAATATAACTGACCTTGGGTTTCCCTTGGCATTAAGTTTTTGAACAGGGAAAGGGAACTTTTCTGACTGATAGTAGATAATGAGATGATAGACGACTGAGGAATATTTAAAGACTTTTTCATCATCTAGCCTCATGAACTGATCATGGATTTTGTTGGCTATGAAGGAGGCAAAGTCATATTTAATCTCAGGAGGTTACCCAGGAGTAAAAATGGATATCAAAACCAAGGTTATCTCATCAACATATTCACTGGTGTTGAAGCCCAAAACAAAAGATATCATATTGAGGATGAGTCTTCCCAATTGATTGAAATAATAAAAACCATAGGGAGGAGGTCCCTTAGGTTGGTGTTCAGGCAACATGAAATTATGGCAAATGGACTCTAACTTTTCTGAGGTCAATTTATTAGATTTCTCAATCAAATCTTCCATGGACAGAGGTGCCAATTCTTGGTCAGGTTCAAAGTGCAGCATTTCATTGATGGCCTGGGGAGTAATGGGGAATAGAACATTCTGATCAGGAGCTATTACAGCCCTTTGAGTGGGATCATAGTTTGAATGGAAATAGTGGATAATTTCTGGGAAATTGATGACTGAGGGGATGAGGTACCTTGGGAGATTGGATTCCCACAGTCCAATGACATCTTGCCCCTTTGAATAATCGTCTCTGCAGCGACAAAAACTCAGAAGGGGGCTTTCATCAAAATGTAAGTCTTTAATCTGAAAATCTCTATCTACCAAAGGTAAATATTCCAATTCACGGTGAGGGGCATTCAGTGGAGTTATATTCAAAGCTGCCGGGGCCTCCATTTTGGTTCTTGTGGATTCAAAACGGAGGTTTCTGGTTTTCTTCACAGGCCGGGCGTGATTTCTAAAATGAAGGAAATTAACACAAATGCAGTTTCAGGGAGCAATTGAACAGTTTTAAAACCTCTGGGGAAGATCTCAGTGATGAGTTTTAATCACTAATTCAGCGAAAAACAAAGAAAACAGAGTTTTTCTTGCAGTTCGGGGCGGAGTAGGATAAATACCTATTCTTGGAAGAAAGCTGGTTCTTAACAGGTAACAGGCGATAGCAGGAGGACGCTTGAACGCAGGTCTGGCGGATTTATGGAGCGAAATTGAATGGAACAGTGGATTTCAATGAAAATTCGAAAACCGTAGCAGAGAGCACAGTCGCGTTTAATAATGAAAATAACGGAAAAAACATGAAAATTGGCTTTATTTACAAGTTAAAAGGGTTTTTTAGTTTTTCGAGGAGTGACGTCATCAATGTACGGGCTGACGTGTGGAGGGGCCGGGCGGTAAGTGGTAAGTCCCCGTACCGCTTTTGGACGAAGGTGGTATTAGATGAGCGGGCAGCGATTCCATTAGATCTTTGACGCGTGGCAGGTGAACTATTTGAAAACCACCAAGTCCCCGCGCGTTAAAACTCTCACGGAGGATGGGTAGCGGGATCGTCGTGAAGCGTCGATCTGTAGTGGGGTGATCTAACGGTGGAAAAGAAGGGGAGAGGATGAGGCATCATTGTGCGGGCCCAGCGGGGTTTTACACGTGATTATCGTTATTAATCATCCCGGGGAGCTTCTTATTGGTGGAGAAGGTTGGTTATTAACTAATTCTGATAATTAGTTAATCCCACTATGTAATAGAAATAAGGGTCGCGGTGGGGTTGAAACGTCAGGCGGAATGCCATGGTGGATGGGCCACGGTGGCATAGGACTTTTCCGTAGTTTGAATTAAAATTTTGGCTTTATTCCTCTTTTTGCGTTAAACATATATATTATATGTTTAAAGTTTTTCATATATATGTTTTTTATTTTATTATATGGTAAATTAACAAATATAATTAACTTACCATAGGGGCGGGTTTATGGTATAACGATATATTTAACCAAAGGGAGTATAATGGGTTTTTATTTGAATGCACGGGGAAATAAACACTTTGGTTAAACTTTATAATAGAGGGGTTTTTTGGGTTATTTATAAAAAAGGAGTTATATACTTAGGATAGGGTATTTTACTAGGGATTTAGTAAAATAGAGTTAAATGTAAATATGACAAAGGACAAGGAAACTCAAAATATTTTTGCACATCTAAGAAAGTGAAAACTTTTGAAGTAAATTGCAATATCTTATCTTCAACACTTAAACTTAGAATAGCAAGTTATGATGAGGGATTTTTATGGAATTTTGCATGATGTTCCTAAGTAAAATGGGATTTTACTTAGGACAAGGTTAAAGATGGATGATTATAATGATGAATTGCCTCAAGTACTTAGGTCTTTTTGATCATTAGGCCGAGGGTCCGGTCCCTCCAGAAGTCAAGGAAATGCCTTGAGCCCCTTTGATCTCCAAATACCTTAGTACTTTGGGGGAAATTAGTAAAAATTTTGAGGGGAAAGTGATGAGGGAAGTTAATGAGTTTGACTTTGCTTGCTGTGATTTTCCAGTGTATTTCCTGCTTTAGTATTTGTGATGAAAGTAAAGGATTAAAAACATGTAGCAGCACCATTCATCAGATAACACTTTGCAGCACCATCTACCTACCCTGTCTACTTGACACTACTATTTTCTCTTCTTTATTAGGGTGCATTTAGACTTGCAAACCCTTATCAATATTTTCTTTTTACATGATAAATCTGTCTATTTCTACCCTTATTACATCCAAGGGCTCAGATTGAACTGTTGAGCACCTTTTATTCATTCTACCTATCTGCCAAGATTAAACTGTTTGGTCAGATATTTATTCTCTAATCTATAACATGAAATTGAAATATGAGTAAGTCAAGTTTAAACAGTTTGACTTATTCATGAATTGTGGCAAAGGTTTTGACAAGCTGCACACAATTTCTTTATTACAAAAAATGAAATAGTAGTGGCATTTGGATTTGCACACTTTCCTTGGTCTATTTTTGCTTGGGGTTCA